>VURO01018849.1:0-17447 GCA_015108175.1 Pelvicachromis taeniatus | reverse complement strand
TCTCGTTTCTCACGGCCGGCTCATGACCCGGGGACGCCATGTTTTCCAACTGAAAGTGGCAAGAGTTCACCTTATATCTGAGTGACTGCGGGACGGCAACGAACCATTAACTTCGATTATTGATCAGTCTGCCTTTCTCTATTAATTTATTTATTGTATGAGCCACAAAATGTTAGAAAAGCTTTAAATATATCTGACATCTGATCCCAAATCATAAAAACAGCATTCACGTTTGAAGAAGAGGAACAAAATACTTTATGTCTATTTGTTTATTTAGTTATTCTTTTTATTATTAGATAATAATTTTAGCGCTAACTTTTACATCTACAGGAGCACTTACTGGCTGGCAGCACTTCTGTGGATTAATGCTGGATATTTTGTATTTTATACGCTCTTAAAAAAAATGAAAGGGCATCAAATTATGGAGACACGTTTTTTCTTTCCACCAACACTACTCCTGGTTGTTAGAGGGCTGGCACTCCTGTCATCTTTGACTTATTATTATTTTATTTTATTTAGTTTTCAGCATCTCTATGCAAAAATATGAGGGTTGTTTTTATAATTCAAGTCACATGACCTCAAATATATCTATATTTTTATATCAGCTTTTAGAATAAATTAGCAAAGCTGCACAAGCTCAACAGGAAACAAATGTAAAATAAATTAGTTTTGGGTTCAGATAACTTTATTTATCTGCAGTCTGTCTCTGAGGCAGCTAAATGACATAAATAAATATAAAAACAACACTTTGGACTATGAATAATGCATCATTGCATGTGTGCATATTAATAATTCAAACAAACTACTATATCTACTCAATTATCTTTAGTATGAATTATTCACCTGCATGGAGTGCATACTGGCAACCTAACAGACAACGCTGGGTGTGAATACATGTGGCAGGTTGGAGATTTTAGTGATTTTAAAAAAGGAAAAAAAAAAAAAACTCACTTGAATGTTAATTGGTTTCCAGGTAAACAGATGGGAGATATTTTGGTGTGTCAAACACAAGACACGCATTCAGATATACATATGCTCCACACTGAAAAAAAGAAGCTAAAACTTAAAACATCTTTTATCTCTTCCAGGACAAAGTGGAAGAGGCAGACGGCGGTGGGACTCGAGCTTCTGGCCGAAGCTGGAAACTACTCCGCCCTGCAGAGGATGTTCCCGTCCCCGTACTTCTACCCGCAGAGCCTGGTGTCCAATCTGGACCCCGGAGCGGCCCTCTATCTATACAGAGGCCCCTCGGCGCCCCCGCCGGCCCTGCAGAGACCCCTGGTTCCGCGGATCCTGCTCCACGGCCTGCAGGGGGCCAGCGAGCCGCCGCCTCCACCTCCACTGCCACCTATGAGCGGCGTGCTTCCCCGGCCAGCTCAGCAGCGGTGAGCGGGCCCCTGCAGATATTATTTTTCCTTTTTCTTGTTTTTCCTTCGCCGATCATGGCAGCTTGGGACTCGTTAGATAAACGACACAAAGACAGAAAGAGTAAAAAAAGACGAATAAAAATAAAAATAACACAAACTGTTGGGCCTTTAAATGGTGAAAACTGATGCACGATGAACCCCGACGGACGGAGCTTTGTGACTGAGACCCCCGCTGCCTGTATGGACGTTTTTTTGTTCTTTTTCTTTCTGTCTTTGGGGGCAGGAACTTTATTTATAACTTATTTATTTTTCAATATGAATCAAAGCATCTAAGTTATGTATTTATTTGAACCCAGTTACAGTATTCAGTGTTTTTCAAAAAAAAAAACAAAAAAACAAACAGACAAACTCGGTGGCACTTTGACCTTCAGTTCAATGCTAATTAAACCTTTATTATTATTATTATTATTATTATTATTGTTATTATAGAAGCACAAACGAACAACCAATCATGTAATTTCAGCTTATTTGAACAATGAAGGAATTTTCTTTCTTTTTCTTTTATTTTCTAATTGGTCATTGATTTTTCTTTACACACAAAGCCGTCATGAACCTGTAAATAAGATTATTTTGCATTTTAACCGAAAATGACTGATTTTAAAAGAAAACTTCTCTTTTTTTTCCCGTTTGTTTGATCTGTTAGTGGGTCTCTTTCAGACCACGGTGATCCAGTATAACATAATAGGCTAGATTAGCCATCAGAAACTATACAGAAAAAAAAAATTAAAAAAAATAAAACACATATTGTCTGAGAAAGGATGGACTACCTGCCCGGACCCACGTGTAAGCACATATACAGGAGAGATATGAAAAGAAATCTATAAAAGTCTTCTTCTTGTTCTTAGTTGAAGTTTTTAGCTGAGTACAATTGTCAAGTAATTTATTTAAAAGCTGTTTGATCCCCGCAGAGGGGATGGAAATCACCTCAGTGATGATTCATTTTGTATTTTTTTCGATAAATGATTGGACCCGGGTCCGCATACAGGTGTAACCGCCTGTTGATTTGCTATAGATGTATTTGAACATTGTGGATTACTTATGTTACTTCATATGAAACCCGTGATAACCCTTAATTGTTAATACTCTCCTTTGGTGAAAAAAAAGTGTATATTGCAGATATCAAACTTGTGGAGTGGTTCTCGTATATCTCCTGGATCGTTTTTAATTATATATTTTTTAATTATTATTATTATTATTATTATTATTATTATTATTATTATTATTATTATTATTATTTTCGTTCCTCTAGCTTTCCCCCAAATTATCTCCCCAATTTCGTGAAGTTCTTTTTCTTCCTCTTCTTCTTTTTTCTCTTTGAAATTCACAGCAAACGTTGGACAGAAAAAGGGGGGATTTGATGTAAAAGAGAATTACTTTTATAAATGTGGAAATAAAAGTCTTTCATTTAATCACGTGGCTGCTTGAGTGTGTGACGGGAGGGCTTTTCAGGTGGAATCAACACGTGGACGCGGGCCATCATGCACAAGAACCTACATGAGGCGGACAAAAACAGCAACAACACTTGATGCAGTCTGATGCAACCCAGATGAAACCAACGATAGCTCGAAGCTCTGATTTTTTTGGGGGGCTCGTGTTGTGCTGAATTAGCTACTTTTTTTGGTGGGTGGTGTCTCTTTATTTCGCATTGTGTTGTGTACACGTGCCGTTTTGTTTTTGTTTTTTTAAAACGTATTAACTGCTTACATAGCAAAAATAAAGTATATTTAAACAAATACAGCTCATTTAAAAAACAGAAAAATGGTTTTTGAAAAATATTTTAGGAATATTTGGCTTTTTTTTTTTTTAAAAAAAAAAACGAAATTAGAAATCGGGATATTAGCAAGTTAAAATAATCATTATAGAAGAAGAAGAATTTTGTACGAGCAGTATGAAGGTATGAGTAGAGTCCTGTTTGATTTGTAGTGAAATGTGGGTGGGATTTATTAAAAAGACATTTTAAGGAATGTCAGTGTTATTGAGCAAAAATTAAGGAGATGCATCCTGCTGCTTTAAACCAGTTTGCAGGAAGAAGTTATAGGTTTAGGTAAGTTCGTTAAGTTTTTTTTTCCCGGTTTCCTAAACCTGCCTCTCCTTCCTCTGTTCTGTTTGGTGGTGTTGATTTTAATTAATGGAAAGTTGGACAGCTATCACTTTTTCTAATTTTTGCAAATGGAGCAGACTTCTCGGGATATTTTAGTGCGGTTTTTTCCACTTAATATTATTATTATTTGCGCTCATCGGGCATTGTTTGGTTTCCTTCTTTGGGCATTACAGATAACTAACCAAAAGGAGCACGAGCGCACGCGGACAGTGCACACCCATATACACACATTCAAAAGTGCAATCAAAGATCAATTCCAACTAATGTCTTTAAAGGAGGGCCAACAAAACAGAAGGGTGTTCTGTCCAAAAGGGAGCCCCTGTCTCCTGCCATCCTCCCTCCCTTCCTTCCTTCCTTCCTCCCTCTCTCTCTCATTCCCACTTTCCTAAATTAACAGCAGCGACTCCAATTCGTTTTCCATAAACAATGGAGGAGATGAAATATTAATGTCATGTGCGCAATTGTTTAAGTGCCTTAAATGATCCCCATTTGGAAATTGATTGTTTCCATCCTTCTTTTTTCCTTGAGGGTGCTGGATGCGCGCTCCTCTGCCAAACGGCTCCAACAGCTGGTGACCGGGCTGGAGCTGACTGCAGATCGGGGATCAGCGTGGGGACAGCTGGTCAGCGGCTCTACCCCAACTACCACCACAACCCCTCCCTCATCCTTACAAATTTCACCCAGCCACCCATGCACCAACCCCACTCTCATCCTCCAAGTCTGTGTGGACCCAAGTTATTCGGCCATGGCGCTTCGGGGGTTAAAGGAGTTCAGGCTGACGGACAAGACTTGGCATGTAGGATGTTAACGATTAGACAAAAGACTTTAATAGGTTTTAATTGAAAGTCGATAATGGGTTTGATAGCCAGCTCCCCCTGCTGTCCTTCGCGCAAGGCACCTGTTATCTGGAGGCTCCACTTAGTGGCTGACCATGCCGTGAAATATCAGACTGACGGCCCGATAACTTGCGCTTTCATGATGCGTAAAATTGCATTAAAAATACAGTTAGCCGGCCCGACGGGTTTTTACGACTAGGAAAGTGAAGAGAATGAGAAAAAAATCACCTCCCAACTTGCCAAAAGATCATTATAGTCCCATCACAAGGATCCGTGACCGATTCAGTTAACAACGAGCCATTTTATGAAAAAAGGGGGTTATACTTGCAAAGTGCACAGCTGATTATATAAGCAAAAGCCCCCGTGTGTCTTGTTGGATGACTCGGAGATTTTTTTGTTCTATTCTTTGCATGTGAAAGGCTGGTGGTAAATCCCCCGGCTCTTACCGTGGATTGTCCCGGGCTCAGGGTTAATGAAGTGCGGATGGAGTCTCGTTGAGCTCCCGACCAAAAAAAAAAAAAAATAAACAAAAGAAACCATCAACCTTTTGATGAAATTAAGAGACAATCAAAGCGTAATTTGCATTATTCTCGTGGTGTGAAAGCTTTTATATTTCCTTTTATTTCTTTCAGTGGACCAGTGAGACACATGTGCAGCTTGCAGTAAGACTGTTGCGATGCACTGCCAGCGTTTTGTTGTTTTCTTCTTTTTTTTTTTAAGAAAAAAAATCCGCGAGGGAAGATGAAAAATAGATCAATTAAATGTTCAAGAAGCGCATGGCCTAATTTGCCGTGTTCCCCCCCTCGAACAATAGCCATAAAAGAAAAGCTCTAATTTTACAGTTTCGTGCGCACAAGCGAAATGTGCTTTCATTTGGGCCATTATATCCGCGCTTAGTCAGATAAGAAATTATATCAATTTATCCCCACATCCCTAAAGCCTCCATCCCACATGCTATGTGCATTTAGGTCATTTTGGAATAACGTTTCAAGTCATCATAGCACACAAGTGTTTCAAAACAAAGCAAAAGCACTTTATTACACACAGATCCTCATGTGTGTAATAATCCAAACAAAGTGTTTGACTTTGGTTGTTAAAAACAAAGAAAATTAAAGATTTTTCTGCCAGTTTTTCCACAAAGGCTGGTGTTTTAAACCTGTTCTTTGTAACATACAAGAGAAATTAGAAATCTAAAAATATGTATTTGTATCTCTCCAAAAATATGGCAAACTAGTTTATTATATAAACATATAAGAGACTTGTGATGCTTTAGTCTTCATGGCAAAAAATATAAATGAACCACACCTGGATGCAGAGATCTTTTATGTGTTGCTTCAGTATAAAAAGCAAGCAAAAAGAGGCACACTTTAGCCTGGGCTAGTTTTAATACAAAGTCATCCACGACTTCATTTACTCCACTAAAATTTCCTTTGGCCCAATAGCTGAAGATGGGGAGGAGAAAGAGAAAAGAGAGGTTACCTTTAAAATGAATCTGACTCAGCAATGAACAGAGACGCTTAAAAAGATGAAGAACATGATGAAGTATCAGCAAGTGTAAAGAGGAAGTGCGAAGGAGTGAAAGGAGAGCAGCAGCCTCCCAGTTAGAGATGCGCTACTTGCCTGGAGGTACAGAGGGCCGTAAGGAGGAATGAAAGCCTCGTGGAGTGGAGGGGAGATAACCCACTAATCATTTCCCCAATATGACGGCGGAGAACTACAAACTTGGGTCAGGGGCGCGGGGATTGACATCCCAATCTCAGCAAATAATGAAAGCTTTCCTCTCAGATCACAAGCAGGGTTAGGGAGGAAGACAGGAGAGAAGAGGAGAGGAGAACTGGGGGATCGACTCGGCGAAGAAACACACACAGTCTACAGTTGAAACATCTAATCTTTGTATTTTTTTCCACTGGACTGCAGAGGAAAAAGAATTTCTCACACATGCCAATATGTTGACTGAAACTGGCATATGTTGTAGTTTTAGGATCATACATTCTGGCATCATTAAAACTACCAAGAACTTCAGTAACACTGATAAAAACGGACTAAAAGTGTATTTAAAAAAACCTTCATTCTCTATTTTTTTTTCCACTAAAATTGGATGAAGATTAAAAAAAGTTAAAGATACAGAAATTTATTGATCCAGCAATAGGCTAATATTGGCCAGTTAGCATACAGGATGATGTTTAATGTTGCAAAGCATCGATTTCGCAATCGTTATACACCAGACTCCAAATGTCTTCTTCCAAATATAGTACGAAAAAAGAGTGACAGACTTTTTAGACATCCTCGTTGCCTTGTCGAAAAAAAGGAATAAATAACAACAAAGCTGTATTCACATTAGGTATCAGCCCAAGTCGGTAAAGCAACAGTAATGCAAACATTTTGGATCGTGTTACTTGAGTTAGGTCAGTTTCTTATTAGTTAGTTTGGTGAAGGCTACCTAGCATGCTAGTCAGCTATTGGTCCTAAGGTATGCTAATCAAAATGCAGGCTAATGTTTTACTGAAGTATTGTTGGCTAGAGATCAATAACTGACCTTGTTTCCAGCATTATAATTATAGCTGAATTATGATTATTTGATAGTGTTACATACCTTTCACTGGTTAGTCAGCAAAACAAACAAATAGTAAAACATAAAGGTCGCTAACACGCAAAAAACTGTTTCGGTGTGATGTAAAAAAACAATAATAATCACAATCCTGTTATTTACAGGTAAGCTTACAACTAAAGATCCTTTTTTGAAAAAGAACCAGATAATGTTGTTTAGCCTTTTCAGTGTTTAAGCTTTTATCTTCTTTGAACAGGACAACTTCCTACAACCTTTGGATGTTCTTAGGTTAAACATCCTGACTCTATAGAAAAAAATGTAGACAAGACCAATTAACAAAGGCATGATGGCAGTTTCATGGACCCTGTAGTTTTTCTCTGTGTTCACAAAGGAATTTTAGCTAAAGTTTACATGAATCATAAAGGCTTTCAAATAGTTTTTGAGAGTCTTGCAGTGTACTCTCTTCTTTTTTAGACTATGGAAACACACCCACAGCAATTCATTCACAAAGACCAATGAAAGAAGTCTTAAACCAGACCTCACTGGGTAACAAAGGCTAGTGGAACAAAGGCGAGCCTGGGCATGGAGTCAACTCTTTCTAGCAGCTTTTAAATAAGCAGGATTAAATGAATTAACGGTAATGTTGGGTTCTTTTTATTTCTTCTTGTCAATGTCTGCCAATTGAAAATATTAAAGGAAATTTCCCCCATATCTTCAACTCTGAACAGTTTTCACCACACAGAGCTTTGTGTGAGTCAACACCTGAATCTGAATCTTTTGTTTTTAATTGTACACAAATAATTATCGTAAACTAGTTTTAAAATATGCTAAGCATGTTGTCCTCTTAAAAGACAGGTTCATTTGTTCATGACACACCCCAGTAATGATAATAGCTAGCATTAACTTTATAATGCTAGCTATTGATATTATTATTATTATGATTATTTTCTGATAAATGCGGGAAAATGTTTGTAAATTTCGGACGCCAATTATGTTTTTGTTTAATTTCCAAAACAACATGCTGTAGATAAAAAAAAAAACCAAACAAAAGCAAAATTTTTTGGACAATTTGATCTATCAATGTGATTTCTTAAATGACAGTTTTATATTTTTCCTTTTATTTATTTTTTTAAGTTTAACAACCTGTCATAAAACCAGGGCAACTCGAGTGTTAGAATATATTTCTCCTTGAAAGGACTTCCACTTTTCCCATACAGTGTTTAAAGCCGTGTTGTTCTCAGCGGGGGTTGGTGTAAGCCGGACTAGTATCAGATGACGCCGATTATCCAATCAATACCTTGTTATGTCAGGCTTTGTCACCTGCCATACTGCCCTCTCTGCAACCAGTCCGGTCAAACAACATGGCAAAAGAAAAAAAGAAAAACAACAGCCCGAGGCCCTGATGGCCAGCCAGCACTAAAACTACCTCTGGGACCAACAGTGAGCAAATCTCACACAGGCTCGGTCTAGAGAAAGACATTTGAGAAAATGGGAAATTAAATAAATAAAAAATAAATCAGCACAAATTATTGGTGGTCTTGTTATTTTTCAGCCTTGACATGTTACACACCTGCAGGAAAACACAGAAATAAGAAATGCACTTGCCAGACAAGAGGAGACATTTGCCATTTTCATATTTGTAAACCGGGAAGTTTCATGGTTCTGATTAGGTGGCAAGAATTTAATCACTACAGGTCAGACCTTTAAAAATGCATTTTTTTCCCCTCTATCTAACAACCAAGGTCAGCAATCTCATAATAAAGCTGCTCCTTCAAATTCTGGAAAAGCAGTCTTTTTTTCCCTCTTCAGCACAGCATAAATGTACTTATACATGTGGAAAAATGTGCACACTGTGGTTTGATTTGAAAGAGGGCTCAATCAGAGGGAACAGGCAGTTTCTTGCACACCCCAGTGGATCCTCGGGGTCACTGTCCGGGGCCACAGGGAGGCCTCTCACCTCATAAACATAAAGGGAGGAGAGGCCATCAATAAGAGATGAGGAGTGGTATACATGTATTTTTCAGTGCTGCTTCTGTGTGATGTCTGGCAGCTCTCTCATACTCTATCTCCTGGTGGAGGGCAGAGAGCAGAGCAAGACCATGCTTTTTTTTTTTTTTTTGAATTAGACCTTCCTCCCTCCCGGTCTGCGTGTCAAGGTGAGGACAAAGAAGTGGGCGAGTGACGGGTGGAGGCAGAAACAAAAAGCCACCCAAAAAAGTAGTATGTCGCTGGATAACAGGTTCCCACCTTTGCCAGTGGGCTGATTGCTGTTTGTTGGTGTGCATTAGTGAAACGAAGGAGTTTTCTGTGGGGAGTTTGGAAACAGAGTTAATGTGAGAAATTCAGTCCTCATGATCCAGTGTCTCACCTACAGGGTTTCTGTTGTTAAGCCTTTAAAGATGAATTATAAAAATCACTGATCTGATATGTTTTGACCATACAGATGCATATAATGATGATGTGCACCTAAAGCTAAAGCTCTGCACACATGTAAAGTTAACAAATTATCATTTTCATTAAAGATCTGCAAAAATGTCCATCACTATATTCAGTATATTCAAATTGCTGCAAAAATAATCAGTTGATCTCGTAAACAGAGAAAAGCAACAAATCTTAAAAGGAAATCAAAATTAAATCTACATCTAAGAGAACTAAATATGCCAAGCATGATGGTTTACAGGTTGGTATAAACCAGCTGATTTTTCTTCATAGAATTTAGTCAGATTGACTCCAGTCTTGGCTGTAGATATGGGATTATGGGAAAGTTGCATATGCGCTGAGGGAGCAACGCTGTGGTTTCAGTCAGGAATGGAGGCGATTGATGTCGCTTGTAGCCTACAGGGGAGCGAGCGAGCACGCGACAATCGATTCAATCAGCAATGGCAGGCAGGAATACCAGCACAGCCTCGGTTTGATTTACATGTAAAAAGATCTCACTGATTTATTGTCATTATCAAAAGGCAGGCAGCTGTTAAGCTGCTAATACAAGACTACAAGCACAGTCATGTTAGTGTTCAGCTCTATTCAACTGAGAGTAAACAAATGAACATCCATTTTATATCAGAGTTCAATAAACTTGAAAATGCTGGGATGCTATTTAAAAAAAAACTGAACAAAAGAACATAGAAAACATACCAAATGTACCATTTTAAGAAAAGACAAAAGGTTATTTTGAATTTGATGGCAGCAACACTTCTCAAAAAAAGACCATCCATGTTTAACATTGTGTAGGTGGTAGATGCAGTGTGCAGTCTACCATTGTCTGGCTGAAATATGCAAATCCTTCCCTGTAAAAGACTCCAGCTGTATAAGATGGCCTCTATGTACCTTTCAGCACTGTTTGTGCCTTTCCAGATGTGGAAGGTGCCAGCTTCGTAAGCACTAATGAACCCCGATGCCATCAGAGACACAGGTTTTTTGAATAAGGGCTGATCAACCTACTGTCTCTCTACTTTTTTAGTCCAGAGAATCCAGTGTCCATTTTTTTCGAAAAAGAAATTCAAATTTCGATTTGTCTGACCACAGAACAGTTTTCCTCTTTGTCCATTTGTCCAAGATGTTCAAGTCTTTGTTGAACATCTTCACATGTGTCTTCGTCTTTGCACGATCGAGCTTCAGCCTACATTTGTGGATGCCACAGGAACAATGCTGTGCTTACTAACGGCTCTTAGATCACGGGGATCCTTGTTCTTTGCGCACAGAGATTTCTTCAGATTCTTGAAATCTTTAATGATATTATGTAGTGTAGATTATGAGCTATTAAAGTTTTCCCAATTTTACTTTAAAGAAGAAACTGCTGTACCACAAACTCTGCCAAAAGTGCTCTTTTTATAGCCAATCATGTTATTGATCTGTTGCCAATGAACTTAATTAGTTGCTTAATCTTCCTTTAGCTGTTTTATTGTAGTACTTACTTTTCCAGCCTTTTGTTCCTCCCGTTCCAGCAGCGTGCTGCTGCCATCAAATTTAATACAAGCTAATATTAGCCATGAAATATTAAAATGTGTCACTTTAAACATTTGATGTGTTTTCTGTGTTTTATAGTGAAAAAATCTGAGATCTTCAAATCACTGCATTCTGTTTTTACGCAGCATCCCAAGTTTTTTTTTTTTTTTTTTAAGATTCCAATGATATAAAATGACTTTCTTAGTTGGAATTAGTGAGGATTTGAAACCCACGTGCTATTTATCTTGGGTTAATTTAGTCGTATTTATGTATGTATGCATGACATCAGCTCTCCATAACCAGCATATTCGTGTGTTTATATACCCCCACACACATAAAAACAAGAGGTCAATATTTTACTGTGTTTGTTTCCACTTGTCTGCACACACACAGAATTTATGTGTATCTCACGCGCTCATAGAGGGTGTCAGGTGTGTCCGTCTTGGGGTCACTGATGTTGGAGAATCAGTCAAGAGTGGACGGGTCGGGGACTTAAAGGGGAGCCAAAAAGCCCCTAATTGGACAAGTGAGACCGGTGGCGTCGATGTTGATGACGGGGAAGACAATCTACCTCAGTGACCACTCCTTGACATGCCATTTGCCTCTGAGGAACCCCAGGGCTGGCCAAGCACCTGCCCGACAGAGCCATAACTCCAGGCCACAGCGAGGACCTCGGGCTAACAAGCCAATAAGGCATGAGTGGTGGAGTGAGAGATAGAGAATCAAGAAAGACAGCCGAGACGAGTAAAGCAAAAGTAGGAATAGGCCGAGAAGTCAAGAGGAGACACTTTTCTGCTTGCAGAAACTTTATTCTCTGACTCGCGCAGAAGCTGGAGATCTCACACTGCCGAGAGGATGGCTTTAATCGCAAAAGAAGCGCCGTGGTTTCCCTGCCTTGCTCTCGATCGTAATGCGCATTTCATCATCAGACAAACTGACACCGATATATTTACATGGAGAAGGAACAGCAGAGGAATTTGGAGGCATCTTGCCTGGGAGATCAGAGGCCCGGTTTATAGAACGGAGGCAGCACAAACAAACAACAGCAAAGGCCCCTAGCTCTGCACACACACTCATAAACACAGACACCCACAGACACCCACACCTGTATACACCTGAGTGGGGGGGAAACACACTCTCCTATTTTGAAGTTTGTCTGGAGTGGCAAGCTGAATAAAGCATGTGAAGCGTGATGCCAGGTAGTAGAGAAAACTAGCTTCAAACGGTTATCAATACAATTGGCTGTGCCAGGCGCAGCAGTTTAACCTCTTTAGCAAGCTGGGTGTCTGCTAACTGGATGTGACGCTTTCACTGGAAGGCGCCTTCTGTGGTGTCGTCTTCACAAAGACTCACAGGGGCCTGATGGGTACTGAGAGTCCCAGTTTAACTGCGCAGCGCCGTGTCCCTTTGACAGTCCCCGAACTCAACCATAATAACATCCCAGGAAAACACAACAAATTCTCCCACTTGGCTGAGAATAAACAATATAAAAAACACCCCAACAAGTTATGATGTGCAGCGGAAATTTGCAAAACAGTAAATAGTGATTCAAGTGCTTCTCACAACAGATGTCTCAAGTTAGCCTGTTTATGGGAATCAACTTTTCCTGACAGCTCTCATAACACTTTTTTTTTAAACCTAAGAATATCAGCATCCTCTTACACGCAGTAAAGGACAAATACTGTGAGCCATACAAAATAATTCCAACATATTTGTAAACACTGACATGAGTACAAAGATAAACAGGCTCCCCATAAAAATCCATCACATCAAACATTTTTCTCCATAGCTCTGCAGCATAATTTATACCCTTGCTCTAACGTGCTTGTTGGAGTTTTTTTTAATAGATGATGCGACTATTTACAGTGATATTTACTCAGAAATATGCGATTTAAGCAGATTTAAAGGTTGAACAATTATCAACTGCCCGCTGATCAAACCCCCTCATCTAATAGCCCCAACGTATGTCGCCTATCCTGAGGTGTGAAGAGGAGGAAGCAAGAATAAAATAAATTCACAAGCAGCTCAGAGGTTGCCAGAGTGGGGAGGAAAAAGGGCAGGGGAGCAGCCTGCCAAGGATGTGGTGGAGGCGTTGGGGATTGCAGCTGGCGTGCAGTCAGGCTGGCTGGGTGCGGCAGCAGCCCCTGCACCCCTTGATCCTGCACAGAGGCAGGTTTTAGCAGACCCGAGGGTGCCAAGACGCCGCCATCCAAACCCAGAGCCATCATTCTCCACATGGACTCACGAAAAAAACAGGAAAAAATGCACAGAGAGCACACATGTCTGCAATATGTGTATGCATGCCACCACACACCTCTGACAGGCCGTACACAGAGGTTCCAGTGATAACTATGACAATGTCAACACATACTGCCATACTGCTGCCTAAGTCACATCCTGAGTCATAATGAACTAGGGGCATGGAGCCTCCATTTCTTCTTCTGGGCTTCTCTGACAATTTGTAGACTGCTTCTGGCTCCAGGTTGCTTCCTGACCTCCAGGAGCAGAAAGAGGAGATGAGGCAGAGATGGGGAAGAGGCTCAGACAATAATAGCAACGGAGCATATATATATATATATATATATATATATATATATATATATATATATATATATATCAAGAGAGAGAGCGAGAGAGAGAAGCTGATCGGGATGCAGAGATGTGACACTCTGTAACCAGGCTCTTTGCTTTAACGCCACGTTGGCGTGTGACCTCAAAGAGCTGCTGTCCCCTTCAGTTAGGATGGAGTGAGGATTAGCAGCCAGGGGAGGCAGGGGGAGTAAAGGAGTGGGGAGATGGCTCGCGTAGACAGAGTAATTGGTGCAGCTAAAGGAGTATTAAAGAAAGGGGAGGTTGAGTTATAAGATGCGGCGAAGGAAAGGCGAGGAGTCAGCGGGGGGTGGGAAAGATAGACCCGCTGATATGCGGACCCAGGCAAAGCCAGCACAGTGTGGTGAGGAGGCCGATACACAAACACCACAGAGTAACTATAGCTTACCTGCACCAACCTGCTGAGGATTCTAAGGGAAAGTGAGATGTACGTTAGATGCATCAGCTCTCTAAAATTAGGGATTTTCTTAAGAAGTAACCTTTTAAAAAATATAAAAAAAGAGTGATTCCATTTATTTTTGCAATCCAGGCCTTCCATATTTTCCAGATGCACAGTATCTAAGGATGCAGAAAGCTTGTTGTTGCTGCTTTATGTTGGAAAAGTTTTGTTTATTAATGGTCTTGATTTTAGCTCTGACTCCGCAGTTATATGTATATGTATGTTTTATGTGCATATATATTTTTCGAAGGAATAAAGGATTCATCCTTTATTCCTTCGAAATATATATATGCACATGAGAGAATTTGAGCCCTGTAAAGCCTGAACCATGAAGTAATTGCCAGAAAATTCTAATTAAAAAAATTAGTGTGTTTAGTGATCCTTCTGATGGAGTAAAAAACAAATCAGTTAAATTGTAATTTGCATATATGAGTTTTGATTTGCATCATATTTGCAAGCATATGGGGCAGGCAGATATGATACTTTTTCATAGACCTTTTTATCCAGCTTCCTTGTTTTGCTGTGAATTGCCGACTTTTGAAGATCTCTTATTTCTCTTGGATGTAATGATGCAACTACTTGGAGTTCTCAATACACTTAATACATACAAGGTCATGATTTCCAGATAGGGCTGAATTTTGGCACTCTGATTGCTTACTGTGAACTCTTGAGCTGATATCTCCAAAACTGGGCAACTCAAACGAAAACCAATGTGTGTATTTGACATTGGTGTCAACTGACCCTTTGAACATTTACAGCGAAAAGCAGTGCTGAAACCTATTGAAGCATGACCCGAGATAAAAGACAGAGAACTGAACTCTGATGTAACTTTGGATTTGGAGCTATGGGGTGAAATGCTGTGAAACGGCATCTTAAAAACCAGACTAAACAACAAAATTCCATGTCGCTTTGCTGCTGCTCATCTCCATTACAGCAGACCTCAACCGCAATTACCAACAGGGGAGCGCTGCGAGCCCTCAACTCTGAGAAAAACCGGTCTGACAGCTCTACTAAATGAGATGGAGGGGATGACGAAGAGAGGGAAAGCCACGAACTGTGCAGGTCCTAGTGTCTGCATACACACAGTTAAATCAACTGCTGGCTTTTATTTTGGATGCTTTTATCACTTTGGATTGCTCACCTGAGCTCCCCTCAAAGCTATTAATTCTAAGCCACAAAGTTTACTGCCAGTGCCTGGCCTCACATTTCTGCCTCCGCTAAAAGAGGAGAGGGTAGAGGAGAGGAAAAAAGAAAAGGCAAAGAGTAACTTATTGTTTTTATATGAGATCTATTCCCCTGGTGTTCTGGTCAATAATGACTTGATATATCAGTGACTACCTTGCTATTTGCACTGTTTTCGGTGTGTTTTCTCTGCCTGTGATTGAGCGAAGCTATTTTCACGCGTGGAGAGAGGTGGTTGAGGACCAGGGAGGCTAACGTCTGTTTGATCAAAGTTTATGTGAAATTTCCCGGGGCCGCCAGGGAGCCGCTGTTTATGAACTGTAATAAAAAGAGTCATTTTGACGGCGTGACCCCGGTGCACAGGCGAATGGCAGAGGAGGTGGGGGGTGTCAGCGGGATGGGTGGAGAGAAGGATTTGGTTATGTCTCTGTTTGCAAGGAGGAGGTGCTCTCACAGGCCTTGATGAAACAGAGGAAAAGGAGGTAGGGGAAACGGAAAGAGGAGCACACGGTGAGGAAGGAAAGTACAAGAGAGTTGCAGCGTTTTTAGGAAGCGAGGGTTGAAATGACAAAATGAGCTCCTGCAGAGGACGTGAGAGAGAGTGATGAAAAAGGACAGTGAACGGGCAGAAAAGGTGGAAAAGAAAAGAAGGATGGAGGGAAGGAAGGATGCACCCTCCCATGTTGTCCTAGCAGCCAGTCAGCAGCTCTTAATGAAACACTTTGGTTCAGTTCCTGATTCATCTCGCACAGCACGATCAGCTTTGTCCCCACCAATCCTCCTCTCATCTGAATTTAATGCATAGTAAATGAGAAATTAGGATGCACACACTTTTGCGGACGTCTCTCAAACAAGAAGACAAAAGAGAGGAAAACGAATTATGCGTGGCGTTCTCACGTAGCGCTCAAACATGTTACAGGAAGATGGCAGTCGATAAATGGGTATAAATAGTAACCCTTGAGAAATTCAAATAGCGTTGACCTTTTGCTAAATCGATAGAGTAATCCTCTGTGCTTTCTTTGCTGCCTGCGGAGATGCTTGAACATTATCACACTTTTTAATGAAGAGATGATCAGCCTCCGGGTTGAAAAGCTTACAGCTGGACTCGGACAGATGCTCTCCAAAAGCATACTAAATGATAGGTTAACGTCACATCAGCTATTCCTCACGCAGGATGAAAGCAAATCTTAATTTATCCCCCTCCCGTATGACTGCTCATAAAAATCAAGAGCAACTGCACGGCTGCCATTTACCTTAACTGTTGCAAAACACACATGAAAATTCAGCGAAAGAAATGAGATCAATCGACACCCCCTACCATCTTACCATTTATGTTCAGCGGATTTAAAATATTTAGCAGCGGATTCAATAAAACACTAACAGACAGCACCTTACAGTGCCACTCTGCACCGATTCTCTAAATAAACCTTCCCAGGTCAGTGGAACTGCAGGAGAAATCACTGGATGATCCAGGGAAGCTTTGCTGTGACAACACTCCTGTCTAGTTCCTGTCTGAGATTTATCAGAGGTTTCACAAAATCAATGCAGCACACTGTAAGAAAGATCACAGCAAACACTAGAGACCCATCAGCGGTAATAGCCATCTCGACACGTAACGGGTGGGGGGGGATACATCTGTCAGAAGCGGTGAATTACAGAAAACACACGAGACAATGAGTTGAAATGTACAACATGTCATATTACAAGGCTTCTCTCCATTATTAAGGTCTTAAATGTGTGTGTGTGTGTCTGTCTGTGTGTGTGTGTGGGATAAACGCCTGGATGTAAGTCCTTGCATAAGACTGTGTGTTTTCATCTATATGTTGGGAATCCATGATTCAAATTTGTGTAATGTATCCTGGACTTCCTGCCAGCCCAAACACAGCCACACACATCCATCACGCAGCACACCTATGGGTCTGTGGCTGCATGCCACACTCACCCACACCCACTCCCACACACACACACGCACACACACATGCACAGATAGGCAGAGGATTATTGAGGTAGTATCAAACAGGAATAATAAAGCAGGTTCTTAAGATTTTAATAAGAATAAAATGAAACAGTAACCACCAAGGGGGCAGCAGGGTTAATCCCTTCTATATTACTGAAAATAAAAAAAGGATAAAAACAGACAGGAGGGCAGAGCTGGTGCCGGAGGAGAGAGAGAGAGAGAGGAGCGAGCGAGGCAGTGAGAGACGAAGAAGAAGAAGAGGAGGAAGAGATGAAATATATGAATAGTGGTCGTCTGCTATCCAAAGCAGAGCCCGTTAAAAGGGATTGAAATTAACAAGAGGGTCTAAAATAGCACAAGTGGGCTTATAATTTCTCCATTATTCTCTCTGACGCACGCACA
>VURO01018845.1:0-14986 GCA_015108175.1 Pelvicachromis taeniatus | reverse complement strand
ACACACCAGCAACATATAAAGAAGTCCAAAACTGCTCATAGTCCCTGACAGTCATAGGGGACATAAACAGGTCACCTGTATGTTAAAGAGCTAACACAAAGTGCACATAGACAGGTTCCAGTCATTTAAACCCGTGACCTTCCTGCTGTCAGACAGCACGGTGCACACACAACTGGTGTTAAGATCTGAGAACTGATCTTAGTGAGCAGCTCTAGATTTATGCATGGCTTAATAACTGAATTTCAACTATAATATAGAGAAGTGTTGCGTTTCTGTATACAGTCCTGAAGAATATCACAAGAACAGAGGGTAAATCAGCTGGGTGTGACTGAACACAAGGACAAACCTTTACCTGATATGAAGGAACTAACAGTTTGTTTAACTTTGTGAATATCAAGCAGCAACCTTTGCAGTAGCATTTTATCTCAAAGATTTAAGAAAAGCATTTGTCACTTACTTTTAGTTAACTATTTCACCCTATAACAAACTTTTTCTATTCATTTCAGCTTTTGTTCACGTTCCTTTTAATAGCAATAGCTAGAAATGTCACTTTTTAAGCATCTCTGCTGTCTCGTTTCGCCATGTTCTCTGACTTCTAGGTTGATGTCACGTTTAAATTCAGGTATTATATATTTATCCGTTTTCTTAACTGTAGGGACACTAGGGCTTATTCTGGATGTAGTACTTAATTCAGTTTGATTCACCTTTATTTCTATAGTGCCAATTATTATATACTTATACTCTATAATACTTACAATCAGCTGTTAAACAGGTGTGATCATATTAAGTATGGTCACCTGAATACAGGAAGTAAATAACCAAATTAAGTTACTTTAACCATGAAAAGCATTCTGTACACAGCACAATGTGGATCTTTCCTGATTGAATCTTGACTTGTTCATTACCTTACATTACATTCAGCAAAAAACACAAAATCAGTTTGCAAGTGTGTGTGTGTGTACATATATAATTATAATTATAATTATATATAACCAGTGTTTTCACAAAAGATGTGCTCATTGTTTGCTTTCCCTTCTTCTAACATGCGTATTTGCACACAGTAGCTGTACTGTAACGCTTGCAGTATATTTGCTTAATTGATTTTTGTTCCTGGCCTTCACAGTCAACCCTGGCACTGAATTTCTCCATCCCCTATCGCATCAGTCCCAGCGATAAGCTATATAACACAAAAATGTTGTTACTGGAACGGCAAAGAGTAACAGGAGTAAAGCACGTCTGGAAAAAGAGAATTCATTGGTCATTTCCTTGGGTGTTTCCCATGGATCCAAAGAGAAACATTATCTCAGTTGGAAGAAGATTGTGTGAGCAAACTTCAAACACTTGATCTTTTTTTTCTTCTTCTGGCATTTTCAAAGATCATCCGTATCAAAGAGATATTTTATCACTCAGATGGCCGAGGAAGAGGTGCGGCTCACTCAGGGGTTCACTCCCAGTTCAAAAACTGTGAATGAATAATTCGAAAGATTTTTATGTGTACATGTTCTTACAACTTCTTAGAACTGACGTCACTTCTATAATGCATACAGAGATTATCTCTGGTGAAGACCCTCAGTATGACTTTTGGCCTTATAGGAAATCTAGCCATTGTCTTCATTATTTGGACTGGAAATCCGAATGCTTTGCTTTCTTTCCTGCTTGCTTATAACGTTTTCAGCTAAATTAAACATTCAAAGGATATATTTGTTTCAGTCTTGAACTTGAACCAAGGTGCATTTTTCTGCTTTTGCAGTCCTTTGAAGCTCTTTCCAACAACTTTGACTATCAGTCGATCGTTACGCTCTCATATAACCAATCAAGCCCATAATTATTCATACCCCTGAATAATTATGGGCAAGTTCTTTTTTGACTGGAAATGACACAGACGTCTCCCAAAAGATAATAAGATGATGTACAAGAGGCATCATTGTGAAAAGAAAATCTCAGCTTTTATTTAACATTTGAGCAAAAAGTTTCATGTCCAAAATTATCCATACCCTTGACAAACTGTCTCAGTCTCTGGGAAAATCCAAAGCTCTATATCACCATTACAAACAGTCCAAGTTGTTCTAAAGCATCCTAATTACCCTGATTAATTGGGAACAGCTATTTTAATCAACTCAACAGGTGAAAAACAGCAGCTCTCTCCAGTTGGCTTTTGGACAGTCATGGCTAAGACAAAGGAGCTCAGTGAGGACCTGCAGCTGTGCACTGTGGCTGCTCACAAGTAAGGAAAGGACCACAAGCCCATATCTAAATGTTTTCAAGCTCCAGTGGCTACAATGCAACATAAGGAGCTAAGGAAAGAAAAGCGTCTGGACTTCTTTAAGTTGCTTGAAGACATTTCACCTCTCATCCGAGAAGCTTCTTCAGTTCTAAGGTCAAATGGTGGCGAGTCCTAGATTTAAGCCATATGAGAGTGTCCCCCCCAAGAGGGACAATGGACAAACATTTTTTTGTCAATTTTACATAAGAAATCATGATTCTTATGTAAAATTGACAAAAAAAAATGTTTACGTGTTGACTGATTTATGGAGCTCAAGTGGAGCTTTGCCAAATGAGGCCTCACATAAATTAAAATTAACTGGCTGCTTAATTAGGCACACCTTACTAGTTCTTCAAAGTTCAATTCAATTTTATTTATATGGCGCCAAATCACAACAACAGTCGCCTCAAGACATGTTACATTGTAAGGTAGACCCTACAATAATACATACAGTGAAAAACCCAACAATCATGTGACCCCCTATCAGCAAGCACTTTGGCGATGGTGGGATGGAAAAACTCCCTTTTTACAGGAAGAAACCTCCAGCAGAACCAGCCTCAGGGAGGGGCGGCCATCTGCTGCCATTGGTTGGGGTGAAAGAAGGAAGACGGGATAAAAGACATGCTGTGGAAGAGAGCCAGAGATTAATAACAAGTATGGTTGAATGCAGAGAGATCTATTAACACATGGTGAATAACAAAGGTAGCTGAAAAGGAAAAACTCAATGCATCATGGGAGTCCCCCAGCAGTTTGAACCTATTGCATCATAACTAAGGGAGGATTCAGGGCCACCTGATCCAGCCCTAACTATATGTTTTAGTGAAAAGGAAAGTTTGAAGCCTAATCTTAAAAGTAGAGATAGTGTCTGTCTCCCAAATCCAAACTGGATGCTGGTTCAAAGCTGCTTTAATTCAACATGCCATAGATTCAGCAAAGTCCTGGAAATATCCCTCATAGATTTTGGTCCGTATTGATACGATAGCACAGATAACACAGTTGCAGCAGATTTGTTGGCTACGTATCCATGATGCAAATGAACTGTTCTGCCACAACCCAAAGGTGCTCTAGCAGATAAAGATCTGGTGACTGTGGAGGCCATTGGACTACAGTGAACTCATTGTCATGTTCGCATTCATGCTCATGTTCATACCAGACACCATAGGGCAATTTCAAAGGTCCTGTGTCTATCTATGGGTCAAAATAGCTTTTGCAGATTAAGAATTCAATATTGAGCAGGTGGTAAGTAATCTCTAGAGGTCAGAAGTGCACATAAAATCTACTTTGGACCCATCACCCTGGCAACCTGGAACATGGAGCTTTCTAAACAGTAATTGTCTCACATGAGACTCTCCTGGCTGAGACTTCTAAGCCTTACGCATCACCACTCTTCCAGCCTTCTTATGCAGATTTTGTTGCCTGTTTTAAAAGTGCAAACACTTCTTTGTGCAATTCTAGCCACTTCTCATTCTCACAGCATCAAATTCTGACATTTTTAAAGATGCTGCCACCCTCTCAAAATAACACCGAAAGAGTTTTTCTAACCATCTGTGCCCGATGTGCTTAAGTTATAGTAAGACAGGTTTGTGACAACTGTATATTTGATATTTACATGCACTCATCATGGGCATGAATGTGCAAACTGGTAGCTTCTCTTTACAAACATTAAAAAAGGATTTTTTTTGAGAGCATTCATAGGACTGAGTAATACTCACAACAATTGGGAAATCCAATGAAGTCTGACAAGCTAAGGAGAATTGTAGATACTGTTTAGCTGGGGATGCAGATTCCAACATCATTAGTTCAAACAATTGTGCATAATTATCAATGAGTTGATAATGTCACCACTTTTGCCAGGGTCTGTCACAAACTGCCACCCTAAAGAGGAAATTTCCTCAAGAGGAAATTGGTTTAGGACGTTCAGGAACCACCAAAGCCCAAGTCTGCCATGAAGTGTAAACTGCTGGAAAACTTTAGTATGAGAAGTCCCTGCTCCAAAATCAACGCCTTCAAGCTGTACTGAAATTTGCATAGACAAGCCAAATGCCTCGTGGAGAAAAGTTTTATGGTCAGACAAGGCAAAGATTGAGCTATTTGGACACAATTTCAAGATGTTTGTTTGAAGGCTTTCAAATGTAAGAACACTGTACCAGCTGTCAAGCATGGTGGTGGTGGCTTCATGCTCCGTGACTGTGGTGCTGGCACATTGCACAACAAGTCATTTTTGGTGTCGAAATCTATCAAGGTGCTTAAAGCTAAAGGGTGTTTTTTTTTTTTTTTACACTAGGGCAGCACGGTGCACGGTGGTTAGCACTGTTGCCTCACAGCAAGAAGGTCCTGAGTTCAATCCCACTATCAGGCGGGATTTGATCTTTCTGTGTGGAGGGTACTCCGGCTTCCGCAGATATTCCGGACATACTGCAGTTCATAGACATGCAGTATGTGGGGATAGATTAATTGAAAACTCTAAATTGCCCATAGGTGTGAATGTGAGTGCGACTGGTTGTCTGTCTATGTGTGTTAGCTCTGCGACAGACTGGCGACCTGTCCAGGGTGTACCCCACCTCTCGCCCCAAGACAGGCTCCAGCGCCCCCCGCGACCCTGAAAAGGATAAGCGGCTGAGAATGGATGGATGGAATTTTACACTATAATTTAATTGTCTTAAAGCGTTTTAAGAAATCTTGTCTTCATGGAGTAATACATTAATCATTTTGTTAAAAAAAAAATGTCAGTGTTTTGACAAACAGTTAATTTCTTTTAGTATTTAGTAAAATCGGATGCCTGAATCCTTTGTGTTGCATGAATGGATGACGATGACCAGTAAAAGTAAACAAAACAAAACGAAAACGAAGGGTCGAGAGGCATTTTAGTCATAATAAATAACCATGGCCAATAGCTGCTTATTCTTACACACAAAGCTTAAGGCGCTTTGTTGCAAACTATAGGATGACTTGCAAATGTTCTGCAACTCTCTGTGTCAATAAAAGAGATCACATTATGTTGAATGTAAAATAATAATACTCAGGCACATGTTGGTTTTGCAATGATCAGCAGAGTTAAGGCACTACTTTCAGTAGTACAGTCTACACCAGCATGTTTGACAGCTGCACTTTGACTTCAGGCCACTCAGACTGAGACTTTTAAGTCTAATGGATGTTTCTATTTTATGGATGCATGCAGATAAGATTCCTTCTGTCCCTGTGCTCGCATATTATCAGCAACATCTCTCAAATGAAAACATCTGAGTCTTGATCTCCTGATAGAGTTCAAAAGGGAAAAGAGCAGTAGCATAGAAAGAAAAAAAAACAACATATTATTCTTAATGACTACAAGAAGAAAATATGGAAAGTGCTGCTTTAAAAAATGCAAATTGTAACAATCCCAAAGCATTACGCAAAGTTGAGAATAGCATCATCATCATCTCTATCTCCTTTAGACATCATTTTTAGGGCTCTTTTAACAGCCAGTATAAAACTTTCAGCCACAAAGCACCTTCAGCATCCAGTGTACGAAGGGGTCACAAAATCTCCCATATAACACAGCACATCTTTAAAAGCACACGTTTTAAAGAGGCGTTAATTATGCACGTACACATTGTTGCACGTACACAGCTAGCTACGCTTGCCAGCTATTTTGGAGTAATGAAAATAAGGATTTCTTAATTCCTAAAAATAACATAACACTCAAAAATGTATCTTTTGCACAACGAGTTCGAACCCTGTACTAGAAAGGAGATTTATGTGTTGCTCACATATGACATAAGCTGGACTCAGCTTCTGTGTGTGATCACGGTTGACTGAAAAAAAGACAAATTCCCTGCTTTTGTCTTGTAATATATTTTAATCACTGAAGGCCTGAATAAGGTTTGCGCTGAACAACGCATAGTTCACATTTCAGCTGTGAAGTGACCTCCAGCTGTGCTGCTTAAATTCTTCCCGTTCACGTCACATGTGCCGTAAAGGCCTAAAAGGTATTATGTAGCTGGCCCGAGGAAAAACGGAGGTGTTATGAAAGCCACCTTTCAACGACACGACTGAGACTTTCTCTAACAACTTTTAGAACATCCAAAACCTTCAATTCTTAAAGTAAGAAGGCAAAGATGGTTTGAGCTCTCTGACACAGTTATTTTTAGATTATTTATAGAAGCGTTAGTGGAGTCATGGTGTATGTTAGATTGCACAAAATAAAGTAGTCAGTGAACTTTGAGAAGACATTTACATGAAGCCTCATTCGGCAAAGTCAAACTTGAGAAAACTATTTTCCTTTTTTGTGTTTATAAAGTAGGCTTCTTATCTTATTTCTACAAACAAGTGTTAATATGTACTAGTTAAAAATAAATCTATCAACATGTACATTTTTTTTGTTAGTTTTACTTAGCTGTGAACGCATTTGAAGGGCCTCACGCTGGGCTTTGCTTAAGGTCTCGAAGTCATCGTGCTTGGTCATCAGTAAGTGGGTGATATAGAGACCGTGTCATTTACATGAATTGTCATGCCGGGACCCAACGTTTTCCTGGCCGTCCTCCTCGTGCCAAATAAAACTATGACACACTGTACAACATTGGCATTCATCAGGCCAGTTTGTGTCATTCAGAAGAGCTTTTTAGAGACAGGAAACAAACAGGAAGCTGCTGCAACATTTCTCTCCCACATCAATAATGATTTATCTTAAATTATATTGTTAAGTTGTAGCAAAAATCTACCATTACACAGAGTATTAGGCTGAAGTAAAACCCTGCCAGCCTCCACTCTACATTCACCCTGGTGTTCACAAAACTTAACTTCTGTCTTCCAAGTTTGTTCACAGGAAGTGCAACTTAGCAGGATTTCTATAGAATATGAGAACCTTCTGCAAAGTTACGCAGTAAGTGCTGACAAGTAACAACATTTTTTTTAACATGTAAAAGTGTGAAGGTGATAAACAACACATCTTCTACAAGTTCAAAACGTACGTGTGAGAATGTCTCACAAGATAAGCGCAACAAGCACAAGACAGCAACATACACTTAAGACATGGACTTAAATTCAACACGGGATGAACACACACGATGCGTAAACATGTCTGTGCGCAACGTAAAGGATGTATATTCATATATGCACAAGGCGAATTATGAATGTATATTTAGGGCAGTGCAGTTTCATACCCGAAATTTCATTCTGATGTGAAGTAACAGGTGTATGCTCTGAATTACAATAAAGTAGCTTTCCTATTCTATTCCTTAACATGGTTGTCTTGCATATTTATAACCTACACACAATACTTACACAAGCATTAAGTATTACATATTTATTTATTTATTTAGGAATTATTTGCCCTAAATATTGTAGCAAGGAGACTTTTTTTTTACTGCCAGTCTCACACACACACACACACACACACGCACGCACGCACTAACTATTATAAGCATAAGCTGTTTCCTGTCCATCCAGCACTAACAAGAAAAACAAAGCTGATAAAAAAGGCTATAAATAGACTTTACATGAATACTGGTCCCTTATCATGCATACCATATAGTTTATTTCATTTATCATTCATTTGAATATGCAGAAATATAACCACAGCCACAGTTTAGTTTCCATTTAGTCCTTCAGCGGATGATAAAACGTTTAGTTTGTTGTGATCCTGCATTTCGTGGGCAACATTTTAGTTTTGGACTCTCAGTTTCTGTTTGATATTTACTGTTGTAGTTGTTGTTGTAGTTTTCCTTTTGAATATTACCTTTGCTCTTGTTCCACTGTTTGTAGCGGTGAACCTACATGGAGCAGAGGTAGTGAAGGCTAATTAGATTAAATACCTGGGGTGAACCATCCAAACCAGCGGACAGATGAAGACCAGAGTGTGGGGAGAGTGGAGCGGGTGGGGATGAGTGTCAGGGGTGGTTTGTGACAGCAAGATAGGAGCAAGAGTGAAAAGGAAGGTTTACAAGATGGTAGTGAGACCTGATGTAGTGTATGATTTGGAGATGTTGCTGACAAAAAGACACGAGGCCGAGCTGGAAGTGAAAGGGTTAAAGTATTGAATGATTTTCATTGCGCACAAAATAATCCTTCTATGACATCTGTGATGGGTGTTTGTTTTCCTGTTAAAGGAAATAACTTACCCCAGTCTAGTTGTCTGCTAAGTGTCAGCTCAACAGGTAAGAGACAGGACACAACTCTCCTACTCTGAAAACCATCCCTGGCTGAAACACCAACAAAATGCGTTACGTCATTAAGTCAAAGATTAATTAAACACTCTATATTTACTTGACTGTGACCAATAATAGTGTTACACACAGTGGCAACATACTTACTGCACGTGTGGATAGCATTTCACGTTTTATTGCCACTTTCCTTCTTGCGTTCTTCTGGAAATCTTCAGTTTTGTGTCATGAAAATTGTATTTCTCAGTCTGTGGGTGGTACCCACTACTTAGACACTATAGACTTGATCTGCATAGGCTGTAAATAACTGGACTGGACCTCTTCACAATGTTTTGGTCCAGTATCATTAATGCAACTGTCTCACATCTTTATCCATGCGTTTGAGATGCACACATGCAGGCTATATGCACATCCATAGCCTGTATTGCTGGTGTTGGCTAATAAGTTAGCACTCCACACTCTCATTCAAATAAGGTCAATAATATGGCCAAAGATGGCTAAAACAACAAGACAAGCTCAAGTCACAAGTGTATACATTAAATTATCAAAGGGTTTTGAAATTGCAGGTTGATTTATGTTTATAGTTCTTTAAACTAAGCTGTTCTTTTGTCTTGAGTCATTAGGCATGAAATATCCCTCTGACTGTAGTCCCCCTTATCTTCAGCCTAATACTCTGTTGTGTTGTGAAATGAGGACTGAACTGTTTGGGAGAGGAGAAACCAGGCGAGTCATATTATGGATGTTTCCAGTAACATTGGCTTTGGAAACTGGGCTTTCCCTCGTGTTAGAAACGGGACCCTGCATTTCTTCACTCTGCTTGACCATGTTATGGGAAGAATGTAGGATTTCTTCGAGGAAAGGGGCAAAGCAGGCTTATAGTTGATGAGGAATCAGTTACAGCTGAAGTGAGGAAAAACTGAAGAGAGGCGGACTACTTCTCTGAGTGACGCGCCTCTCGCCGCTGCTCCTCCCCATGAATTCACACGGAAAAGTTTCCTCCTCTCACTTTTAACTCTCCAGATGTAGCGACGGTTTGACTCAGGTGTTAGAAGATAGTTCAGTGGTTGTCTGTTTTTGTTTTTGTTTTTTTGTGGGGGTTTTTTTGCAAGCGAAAGGGAAGTTTGGACATGAAAGTGCTCAGTGGGTAGGAAAAGCACTAGAATCCGTTCTCCCAGCGTGCGGCATCATGAAGCCGTTACTGCGCTCCAGCGTCCCTCTGTGGACTCTTCTGGTCTTCAGCGCCGTCCTCGAGGTAAGAAAGCTTAAACCTCTTTACATTATGGCCAAAATTAAACACGGCACTATTGCACTTTCCCAACTATTGCAATGCGCTCTGTTTCAGTGATGCGCACTGTTTTCATGACTTGGTGGTTCCTGCACCTGTTGCGCAGGTGGAGTGTAGCTCACGCTTACAGGGAAAGTTTATAGAAAACATTTCTGCAGTTATAACACATTCATTTTGAGCTGATACAAGCAAAGATGTATTAGCAAAATAAAAACTGGTCCTTTGTGAATTTCAACTAAAAAAAAAAGTATGACAACAGGTAGTAAATATGCCGGACTACAGCTGAAGAGTTTTAGCAATGGAAGAGTATTAAAATGCGTTGCCAAAGTAGACCAAATGACTCACTCTCTTTATTGGTAAACTATTTGTTCGTGTTAACACAAGTGACATGACCCGTAGTGTGAAATCCCTTAAAATACATTCCTCTGAAAAGAGACTGAACTAATGGATAGACTGTGGCATCCAGCTGCCACGGATCCACCTGTCCCGTGTCCCACTGGGGTCAGTCTGCTCAGAGAGAGGGGGAGAAAAGATGAGAGACGTTGAGAATGGCATGTGAGGATGTGTGTGGCCAACACAAAGGGGTCAGGAAAGGAATGTGGTGCAGCTCAGTGTCCCCTTCACTTCACAGACCCAGATACTTGCCCAGTTATGTGGTCATCCCTAATAAGTGATAAGCGGCTTAACTACTATTTTCTTTTGTTTAGGATCAGCAGACAATTGAGCTGTATTGCATATTCCAAGTTTAATATCAGTGCTTGATGAAAAGGCATTTTCTTTATGCAAATATATTTTCCAGGGTGCCGTGTGACGCTGACTCTATTAATACACTTTAAAGGATCCGATCTGATAACTCTGCCACCCCGGCTCGCTCCTTTCTGTACGTGAACCTCACTGTGTCTTCAGTGTAAAGTAACATGGAACCAAAGATTAATGTTAAGCCATGTCAGCACCGATCAAACAACAACAGAGCAAAGATTTATACTGAGAAAGAGGATGATTTTAAATGCTTATGTGTCACATTGTTGCTGATTTAGATCGATAAACTACCAAAATTGTTCCTTCGAACATTGGGTTTTTTTTTTTTGAAGGGTGGAGCTGTAAGCAGCATTAAGTCTGTAAGTAACTAAGCAAGTATTAGTAAGTAAAGAAACGTAAACACACACACTTTCATTACTGGACAAATCAGATCAGCAGAAGTGGCATGATGGTTTTGTGCTTCTGAAAAAGGAGGTGGATAGATAAGATGTGTTTCACACCAAAGATAGCAAGTATTTTCACTTTGTGCCATCAGAAGTCACCAGCATCTTTTTATTTATTTATTTTTTTTAAGCAAAGATACTCAATATATTGGCAACACCTTAACTTTAGCATAGATGTTCTGATTAAAGACTCATCATCATCACCCTGTTTTTCTATTCAGAGACAAGAAATGACGGCTGCTTGCTTATTATTTTTGCAACTTGTTGAAGTGTCTCGTTGAAATACACAAATGTTCTGTTAGCACATTACACGATAACTATGATTTCCATTGGGGAAGTAAAGGTACAGAGTCCTGTTAACTAAGTCAGCTTCTGTGCAGAGTACACGGGATGAGCGGACACAAACACTGGCTTCACGCTACACATGCAAATGTAAACCTGACACGAATACAGTTGCTTTCTGTAGGCTAAAAAGAAAGGCAGACTTACATAAGGCTTTAACTACGGGCATCAGTTTAGACATTTGCTGTCAGTTTCTTCAGGTCGGAAACTTGTTTAGCTTAATATTTGTGAATTTGGAATTTTTTCTCCACAGATAAAAGACACGAAAGTCTTGGCGTTCTCGCTCAAAACGTGTCATTTCAAACCTCCGGGGCTGTACACTGAGTGCTCCTAACTTCGCAGAACAAAGAAATCTAGCAAGAAATAAAGGAACAAAAAAGTTTTGAAAAAAGTTAGTCTTTTTAAAAAATCGTTGCATGACTTAAAATATTAACTCTCCCTTGTTTCCTCTTTTACGAAACACACTTGTGGTTCTTATGGTAAGTTTATACATAAGTATATGTGACCACAACACATGGATATGTAAAAAAGACATATTAGTTTCTTATCCAGGTCTCTGTCTGACTCTCTTCATCTGTTGGCAACTTCCATGTGAACAGATTTCTTGCATTTCACTTCACATTTTAGTACAACATCTAAATGTTACAATTTTAACCATTCTATGTATTTAAAAAAAAAAAAATCTTAACTGGAACATGTGAAGCATAAGAGCCAGGGGACAAAATCAGCAAGGACTCCAGTCTGACCAAGTGGATGACTTTGAAAAATGTGAAGGAGGGCTAAAATTGTGGATTTTTAGCTGTATTTTAACAACAAAAAAAAATTTTATATGACAGGACAGTCTGAAGAATGAGTTTCCAAAACGTTTTCTTTTAATTTCTTACGTTTTAAACCCAAACACAGATGTCTTTCATTCACTACGGCAATATAACACATGAGATGAACTGTTGAAATTGTAGGTATTTTATATATTAAGATATCTCAAGGATTTAATGTGTAATTAACCATCTGATAGAAAGCGGAGTTTCACTTGTCCGGACCGCTAAACATCAAAGTAATCTGTACGAGGCCCTCGATATAAAATGACTTTGACAGTATCTACCATCTAATAATCTACTCTTACGATGCTTTTATAATATGTTTTATCTGTACCAACATTTAGTCCTAATTTTAACTTTCATAAAAGTTTGGCCACTAGGACTGAAAGGTCTGAAAGTCACGAGGTGCTGTCAAAGCCTATGCCGTGTATGGCACATTCCGTAAAACGGTGTGATTGCGTGAAGAATAAAAGAAAAAAACATACTACAAGCTTACAGCCAACAGACATACATGTTTTCACAATTTCAACAACCTCTCACGTGCTGACAGTTATTTTAATTATTTGCTAACATTATTTACCATCTATTTCATGTTTAAAGGGCAAATTGTGCGACTTTCATCAGTTACATTTGTACCGTGTCTCTGTGTTGATGTTTACTTATGAGGAATGTAAAGTATGCATGCACATACTTGAGTAGTGGCTCATTATAAGATTATGTAACTGAGGCTAGACAACTATAACCACACAATCAAGTACTAGACTGCATCTTTTTCCCGCCTTGTCTCCATCAGCAGTTACGTGACATTCATGGAAAGTTTTTGTTAGACCATCCATCCATCCATCCATCCATCCATCCATCCATCCATCCATCCATCCATCCATCCATCCATCCATCCATCCATGTTCAAGTTTTTGTTAGACATTTGACTAATTTCTATTAAATGTGTGGTAATGATGAGCATATCTGGCAGAGCTGGGTAAAAATTCATGTCAGTTACTCGGATTACACAAACAGTAATTGATAAAGTGATAGAGCGTCATTCATGGGGCATTAAATTTAGTTTTTGTAGTCACCATATGCATCTTAAAAGTCTTCCTTCTAACTCTGGAGATAAAAAAAACTCATTAAATTAACAAAAAAAAAAACCCAAAAAACTTTTCATCTTTACCAGGATTTAGTGTTAAATTTAAGAGGAGCGTAAAGTTAACGTTAAAGCTAATGGTTGTAGGTGAATATGGTCACCGCGAGTGAGAGGCATCTCAGTCGCTTCAGGCGTTCAAACCAAACCATGATTTAATTTTTAATGATTCCTTTGTTTTCCTTCAATTTTTCTCCAACATACATTAGAGATGCGCGATTCCATACCTGGGTCTGTAGACATTTGGTTGTATCATGTGTTAATCTTACTTTCAAAAAGTCACAGTAAAAAAATGTAAATTCAGACACACAATCCCTCAAAGAGAGAATGGAAAGGCAAAGTAGAAAAGGGGAAATATCGTGCTTCCCTATAACTTTTTTTTTTGCATACATATATTTTCCATTAGTGGAACTTAATATTTCCACCTTTCATATGTTTAGTGTCAGTTTTGGTTTAACCACTGATGCCAATATGAGGCATCTGAACCTACTAATGACGAAATATCGCAATATCTATGGGTAGCCTGGGTAAAAGCAGACAGTATGTGTGTTAACAAAATGTATTGAATTGTAATTATATGGGCCGACAATTTCTTTGGCCATCATAATGTATAATATCCACTAATTTGTTATTAATTTAGTTTATAACCATAACGGAAATAAAAAGGGATTAAAAATAGATTTAGGTAGAGTACTCCACATGGACTGCATCTGAAGTCAGAGTCTGGCACGCATCCATTGGACAAACCAGGAAAAGTTTAATACTTTGCATGCTTATATGGTTATGTGCATCATTTCTTTTGTCCTCCTCATGTCCTGCATCTGTGTCTCTCACTCTCTTCCTTGGCTTTCTTACCAGAGAATGGTGGCATTACTATCAGTGAGAAATGTCTTGGAACAAGGAAATGTGATGTTTTTTAACACTTTGAAAGAACTGGCTCGTCTGTGGTTGTGGACATTGTGTGAGGAGTGCTGTCTTTCCGGCAAGCTGCAAGCCTTATGCCTGAATTGTGGGTGACGTTTGATGACGCGCGGTAACTCGATGACGTCTGATTAGTTTCTTTCTCCTGCTGAATCCTGCTGGCTTTATACAAATTAGAAAGCCTTCCAGTGTTTTGAGTCCCATTACTGGTCTAAAGTGCAAAAGTCACAAATCAAACCCTCCTTTGTAGAATGGTGCACCCTCCACCCACTCCCAGGCCCCTTCATCTGCATCAAGACTGTCCAGTTTCAAATTGACGTCCCCAGACATTCTGCATTCAGCCAGCACTGCGACTCGAAGTGCAGCTTGTACAATTTGAATTACAAAGAGTCACAGTTCCCCAGTCCATGTAAATGAGACACAGGCTCCTCTCCGAGCCTGAAAGGCTTTATTGTCAGCAGATAGCTATCTTTTTTCAATTGGCATTTGAGCACGTTTTAATTTTTGGAGGACAAAAATATGATTATTTTGCTGTTGTTTAATTTTTGCATCATAATGTCTTTCCAGAAAAGTAATTCAAATCAAAATACTATACAGCTGCCTGCGATTGGCAGTCAGCATTACGGTTGGTTAAATGTCTACCGTTTATAATCTCACATAGCTAAATATTCCATTTCAGTAGCAAATCTCTAAAGAATTCAATAAGTCAGTCAGTTACTCATCTCATCTGCTGTTGGTAAGAAAACATGTATTGACTGGGTTGCCCATTGAACAGGTTAAAAAGGCTTAATAAGTGTTGAACGCAAGTAAACTGCAGGACGTGCCCTTTGCTCTGTCACATATCACGCCCAGTGCTTCACTTTCACACATTTAT
>VURO01018844.1:37902-53853 GCA_015108175.1 Pelvicachromis taeniatus | reverse complement strand
CACAATCAGCCTCAGTCAGAGTATTTCTGTAGGTGGCACGAACTGGAGACAGCACTGCCCCCTGTGGAGCTCCTGTACTGCCCATCAATAAAACAGGCAGTCTCTCATACTGCAGTCTACCTGTCAGGTAGTCAGTAATCCATGAGATGGTGGACGTGTTTACAGAAATGTCCTGTAGCGTCTCTGTCAGTCGTAGCTCTTGGATTTTGTTTCATAAACTCGAGAAATTAACAATGGTGATCCTCACCTTGCAGCCATTACTATGTAGATAGAAGAAAATATAAAAGAGGGGGTAGTGTTACGACATCATTCACCCATGAGTTTAATCTAAAGCAGATATTTTAGGCTATGTTTACTGACTTTCAGTACACTGCATGGTTTAAATGGCTTCAGCAAGTGGAAGAAGTTGGTGAAGTTGCCTGGAGATGGATCCGATTGGTGATAACGACCTGCAGACTCCACATCTGAACAAACTCCACCGGGGGGGGTGTAGCTGAGAGCCAGAGGGAGAAAAAAGTCTAAGTGAATTTTGCAGTAATACTGTTTTTGCAACGAAGCTTACAACTTCCTCAAAAATGAAAAACTCCAGATCTGTATAATACTTGCAGTCTCATAGCTTCTTCTAAAACCTCACTGATCATGTTTTTACTTTTGAAAGATTATCTTACTTTCTTTTCCTACAAAATATGTCAATTTAAAATACAAAAAAGAAAGAAAATGAATCCAATTTACTGTCACAGATTCTGGCTGAGGCCATATTGTGTTTCTAACACTGTTTTTAGCTGTGAGATCTCCTTTAAAGAGATGTGCTCATTCAGTGTTAACGGCTGAATGAGCACACTTTGGATTTGGTAAGTTATATTGTTGCAGACACTGCCGTTGTATCAGCATCAACACATTTGCAGTAACAAATCGTAGTTATCAGCTGTATCGACTCATTCCAAAGCTCGTCCAGTATATTTATTATATTTTCACAAATAAATGCAATCAAATCATAAAAAACGGCTCTGCACCGTTTTTAAAACTCTTTGTAAAACCAACCAGCTTCTCAGCATCTATTCACACTGTTGCCTGGATAACATAAGGTACAGCAACATTATACACTAAAAGATCTCTTTTCAAACCCAGAGTCTCATTAGGCTGAAAATATAATGAACAGTCTACCACCTGTTTTTCAGTTCAAAGACGAGTACTGTCTCATTTGTATTGGCGATATCATCAGAGACCTTTTGCAGCTTGTTACCGCGGAGATTAAGCCACTTTACTGTGACTGCATGCTGCAAGGCATCGATCCTCAAAAAATCTCTGATCTTTGCTTCAGTGTGCTCGATGTTAGTCGATTTTGATGCTCTGTGTGAACGCTGTAAAGCACTCTGCAGACCGACTGAGGTTAAAAGGTGTTGTTTAAGAAGAACCGTGTTGTGCAGTACATCTTTTCACTTCAATGAGGGAAGAATTTGTATTTACTTGACATGTTTGTGGTCTAATCGGCTGTTTGTGTCTTATTTTCACTGTTTTGGATGCTGATTATGTTTGTGTGTGAGTTATGCTGACCCCTTACTGCTGCGATTATCACCGTAGAACTCAGGAATGCTTTTTTTTCTTCTTCCCTCAGAGGTCATCACAACAATGTGTTGTGTTTCCCATTCATTCAGTTCATGTGTTGGCTGAGGCAGCTACGTCACAGCTCTGCACGGCGGTGACACAACTTGCTCCTGGCGAAACCCGCTCTCTCCTAATGGTGTTTTTTTTCCCAGGAGGAACAATGCAGCATTTGTCTTAAAGCTAATCCTTTTCACCTGGATTATCGCGGCGCCGAGACAAGCAAGTTAAGGCATTTTGTGCTCAGCGCAAAGAACAACTGGCCACATTTAATCTGAGTAGCAGTTTGTATAACAGTCATTGTACAATCACACCTAATGATAGCGGTGAGGTTTAACTGAAAAACATTGCGTATAACAAGACCTACAAAAAAGTGTTTAAGTTCAGATAGCAGTGGTTTATCTCATTTATTTCATTTCTGGGTCAAAATTACCTGTTTGTTTTCCCCACATACATTCAGAGTGAAAAAGTTTTCTAATGGCTTGTGACTGCAGTCCTACGTAACTACACCACATAGTTCAGTAGCATGTGGAATCACCTTTAGCAGCAATAAGTTGAAGTAATTGTTCTCTGTGTTACGTTATCAGTTTTTCACATTGTTCTGGAAGAATTTTGTCCCACAACAACGTCACTTTATTTCATTGAGGTTTGTGGGCAGCTCTCTGAAGGTCCTGCCACAACATTTCACTCAGGTCGAGGTCTGGACTTTGACTGGACCATTGCAACTTCTTTATTCGTTTTTTTTTTTTTTTCATCCATTCTGTTGTAGATTTTCTGCTGGGCTTCAGATTATTATCCTGTTGCATGACCCAGCTTCGGCCAAGTTTTAGCTTTTCAACAGATGGCCTCACATTTGACTCTTGAATGCTTTGATTTACAGAGAAGTTCATAGTCAACTCAGCGATGCAAGCTGCCCAAGTCCTTGGACTGCAAAACAGCCCAAATCAGCATCCCTCCACCTCTGTGCTACACAGTTAGTATGATGTTTATGCTGATGTACTGTGTTTGGGTTTTGCTAAAGGACAGCATTCCAGGATTTCTGTGGTTTGTTCAGATGAAAGTGAACTAAGCTGTGCTGCCATGTTCTTTTTAGAGTATGGCTTCCAAACAGTCTTATACTTTAACATTTAACATGCTAACCGAGGCCTGTAGAGTCTGAGTTCTAGGTCTTGGGTTTTTTGCTGTTTTTCTGATCATGTTATAGTCTGACCTTGAGGTCCACTCCTGGGAAGTGTTAACACATCTATATCTATGTGTGTGTGTGTGTGTGTAAAAAATTTAAATAGTAAAACTGTAGTAAATAAAAAATTTTGACACTAATATAGACTGCACTTGGGATAACAGTTGCAGTTTATATGAGGAAGGTGTTTATCTCTATTTTACGCAATGTGCAAAACCAGTGCTTTTTTCATGCTGGTTTGTTGACCTACATGTTGCATGAGTGCTAAAATAAACTGTCTGTGACTCGGCACAATTTTATAACAGTGAAAAAAAAATCCTACCCACAAACACAACTCTTTTGCCAAGCATCACTTTTTGCAGCACATATTCTCTGCAGTAAATCCAGGTTGAGAGGGGTAGCCATTGGGTCATCTAGAAGAGGATATTGGCACAATGGGATTCTTGTTCCCCATGTGACATGATTGGCCGGGACAAAGCTTTACAGCACTGATTGCGTAGTTTGACTCAGAGGAGGCCCAGATGAATAAATACCTCAAATCCAGTGGGAGATCAGAGGCTTCCAGTTACTGGACCAGTGACCACAGGTTTTTGTTACAGTTTGCTTTTTGTTTCATATTCAACAGCAAGAAGGAACCATGGTCAGCCGGTCAGTTTCTAATGAATTTGGTTGTGTCTCATATTTCTTATTACATTCCACAACAAGCAGGACAGTATGTTGTTGTTTTTTAATGAATTAACTGAACAGGTTTGTTAGGTGAAAACTGTGATGTTTGTTTCATTACCTTTTGGAACTTTATCCAATTAAATATTTAACTTTTTGGTAGACAAATCTTTAACCTAATCCTGTGGTGTTTTTCACAGGACTAGGTAGTCAGGAGCAGGTTAGGTTTCTGACTATGCATGGGTGCAGAAACGAGACATCAGAAATACCCACCAGTAATAATTTCCTTGGCTGCAGTGTTTCTTGATGTCTTTGCTCTTTTTTTTTGCTAACAGATTTGAACACCCAGCTGGTGGCTACAGGAAGCTTTTTGAGACATGTGAAGAGCTGTCTGAGACTATTCCCGCAACAGTCACAGGTTTGTTTACATCTTTCAGACAGAAATAGACTAGACACGAAAATAACTCTTTGACATTTGCATATCGACTGCACTTTTCTGGAAATTTATACTTTCTAGTTTATAACTCACTACAGTGAAAACTTTCTCTGATCCACGTTCATTCTGCAGGACGAATTCCTTCATTTCTGAAGGGAAGCCTTCTCCGTCTGGGACCCGGGCTTTTTGAAATCGGGGATGAACCCTTCTATCACCTCTTTGACGGACAGGCCCTCATGCACAAATTTGACTTCAAGAACGGTCAGGTCACCTACTTCCGGAAGTAAGGCGGTCATTTATCAGTGTGTCACATATCTCATTTGAACTGCAGCTGGTGCTGTGTGACTGCATGCTGTCATGGATTGCCTAACACAGTCGAGCTAATTTGCTCATGATGAGTCCTGACATTAGACTTTGACTCATAGATACCAAACACATTTGCATGAAATACTCCTGCAAACACGTGATTGTATCGTTTAGCACATTCCCCTCCACTTGCTGCATTTATGGAAAGTCTGAGGGTAGTCAATGACACATAAAGTGTATCTTGCATTTGCACTTTCCTCCATTTAGGTTTATCAGGACAGATGCTTATGTGCGAGCCATTACAGAGAAGCGTGTGGTCATTACTGAGTTTGGTACTTTCGCATATCCTGATCCCTGCAAGAATATCTTCTCCAGGTTGGGTCCACATGGACACATTTGAGAGCAAATTAGAAATGTCTCAAAGTTGTGAAATATTTGGAGTATTTTTCCTCCAAGTTCCCTTTTGTTGTTACACTCCTGTATGGACTGCAGTCTTTTCCTGTTTTTTCTTCGGTTACAGGTTTTTCACTTACTTCCAAGGTGTTGAGGTCACAGACAACTGCTTGGTGAATGTCTACCCTATTGGTGAGGATTATTATGCTGTAACAGAAACCAACTACATCACTAAAGTCAACACAGAAACGCTGGAGACTCTGAAGAAGGTACATCAATAAAATACATTGAATCTGAGACGAGAGCAAGCAATCTTTTCACCTTTACAGCTTTCGCCTTTATTTTCTGTGCAGGTCGATATGTGCAACTATGTCAATATTAATGGAGTGACTGCCCACCCTCATATTGAGAGGGATGGTACTGTGTACAACATTGGAAACTGCATGGGGAAAGGAGCATCACTGGCCTACAATATTGTCAGGACCCCACCCACGCAGAAAGGTTTAGATCAACCCTGCATGCAACTATTACACAAACACTTGGTTTCTCATTAAACTCAGTTCAGTTTGTACAAAAAATAAGATGTAATTTAAAAAGATGGTTAATTTCCAAATAGCCTGAATAAGTAAATGTACTTATGATGCTTAATCTACTCTACAATGGCTATTTTTAGAATAGCTTTGATTTAAAAAAAAATATAGTCAGGGATTAAAACACAACAGTGTGAGTGCTCCAGACATAGAAAGTAAGGCTAAAGTGCAAAAATATAAATTACTTATGAAAAAGGTCGTATTTTCTGTCAGTGTAAACATCATATAGATTTTATGAAGTGTTGGACCAAGCTGAGACTTCGAGACAGTGAGTAATCCCTCACCACAACTTTTTCTTTTGTAGATAAATCTGATCCAATCGAGAAGTCAAAGGTGGTGGTGCAGTTCCCCAGCTACCAGAGATTCAAGCCTTCCTACGTGCACAGGTGTGTCCGCATGTGTGTGAGTCTGTGTGCGTGATTCAGTGTTATTTTTGTCCTGCCTCTCTGCCCTCACACTCTGAGATTGGTGGACCTCCTTGAGCCTGGCTCTGCCAGAGGTTTCTTCCTGTTAAAAAACGTTTTTCCTTCCCACTGTTGCTCAAGTGTTTGATCATAGGGGGTCCTCTGATTTTCATTGCTTTGTGTTTTTATCTACCTCAGTTTCGGCAAGACAGACAACTACTTTGTCTTTGTGGAGACTCCTGTGAAAATCAACTTGCTGAAGTTCCTGGGCGCCTGGAGTATCCGTGGCTGCAACTACATGGACTGCTTTGAATCCAATGAGAGCCAAGGAGTAAAGACAGGGGCCGAATGGATATCTTTAAATCCACAAAAAACCCACACTTGGCTTTTTGACTGCTCTCCTTCTAAAATCTCCTCTGATGTTGATGTTCTCTTGTAGACCCTGTTCCACATTGCCAAGAAGGACCCAGGAGAGTACATCGATCTCAAATTTAAAGGAGCGCCCATTGGCATGTTCCATCATATCAATGCCTTCGAGGACCAGGGGTTCATTATTGTTGACCTTTGTTCATGGAAAGGGTAAGTGAATCATTCAACCGACCACATTTGATTGATCCAGCAAGATTATTACTCATGTACATTTCTGTGTTGCAGCTTTGAGTTTGTTTACAACTACCTATGGTTGGCCAACCTGAGGGCTAACTGGGACGAGGTGAAAAAGGCAGCCATGCTCGCTCCCCAGCCGGAGGTTCGCAGATACGTCATTCCCCTGGATGTCCACAAGGTGAGCACCTTTCTTTTTCATCAGGGTGATAAAATCTTCCACAAACAGATGCAAGGTTTGGTTATTCTCACCATGCTCCGGATTTGATGTAGGAGGAGCAGGGGAAGAATCTGGTGAGCCTGCCGTACACCACAGCTACAGCCACCATGCACGCTGATGGGTTGATCTGGCTTGAGCCTGAGGTGCTGTTCTCCAGTCCTCATCAAGGTGACAATGCAGCTATTTTTCAAGAAGACGTTTTTAGACTTTACTGAATGATTGAGTTGTGCAGTGGTGTGTAGTGGTTTGCAATGCTGCCTCACAGCAAGAGTGTCCTGGGTTTGATTCCAGTCTGGGGGCTTTCTGTGTGGACTTTGTAGGTTCTCTGAGTACAACTGTCCAAAAAGCATACACACGGTTAACTGGTGACTGACTATAGGTGTGAAGGTTTGCCTGATCTGTTCAGGGTGTAGCCTTCCTCTTGCTCTATAACAGCTCCACCCTCAACCCTAAGTTAGATAAGTGGACAAAAAGGGATGAATGGCTACTGAGCGATCTTTTATTATTCTTTGGTTTTGCAGCTTTTGAGTTTCCTCAGATTAACTACAAGAGGTATAGCGGCAAGAATTACACATACGCCTACGCCCTGGGTCTCAACCACTTCATACCAGACAGGGTAAGAGACTAGAGCAGCAGATTTCAGATTGTGAGTGTAGAAAAATATTTTTGTTGCTGATTTTTTCTTTCGATTTCTGTGTAGATCTGCAAGTTGAATGTGAAGACCAAGGAGACCTGGGTATGGCAAGAGCCCGACTCCTACCCCTCAGAGCCCTTGTTTGTACAAACTCCTGATGCTGTAGATGAGGATGATGGTAAGTCTACAGCAATTAAACTATAATGTTCCATGCAGTGTGTTTTAACAACTACTTGTAATTTAAGAAGTAATTTTTAAGCAAGGCTGGTGTTTGCTGTCCCCACAGGTGTGCTGCTTACCATCGTCGCAGCTCCCGGTGCCCAGAGACCAGCGTACCTCCTCATCCTCAACGCAAAGGATCTTTCTGAGGTCGCCAGGGCCGAGGTGGAGTGCACCATTCCCGTCACCTTTCATGGGATGTACAAACCCTAATGATTGGTGACTCTGCGTGTTTCTCTGTGACCAGCTGCCGCTCATTATTAGAACAATGGCACAAACTGATCATTGTGTCGAGCTGCTTTTGAGAAAGTGATTGCATGTCATCCTTTACAGACAGCATAGGCTGCTGGATGCCTTCTGAGCCATGATAATTAATCTCAACTAAAACGTCTAAGCTTGAACTGTCAGTACTGGTAAAGAAAAAAGGATCTATTCACATGATTTTTCATATAAATGGGTCATGGATGCAAAAATAAATGCATAGCTATCAATGCACTTGGTTATTTCGTGTTGATCTGTTACATCATGTTCATTAGCTACTCACAGAGTGACAAAGTATTGTGTCTTTCATCTGAGGTTTAAGTTCTCTATTGTATTGCGTTGCTTCTTTCAAATGTTTGAGCAACGCTGCACTTCTGCCAGCTCCACGGCTGCCTGCTGAGACAAAAAGGCTTTGTTTTTTATTTATGAGGGAGGAGTAAATCAAGCATTCTCTCAATAAGCGATGCATATACGAGCAGTTCAACTAATCCTTCAACCTAAACTCTTGAGTACAGTTTTAATGTTGCCACACAAAAATGTAATTATGGTCGCAAACGAGTAGGTGACCTTTCCACGTCTGTCCTTGTGTTTGTCAAAGTAGTCAGAGTTTAAATCTAAAAACAGCAAAGGCACGCAGGTCTTGCAGCACTGAAAAGCTGATTAGCTGCGTCGGTTCTTATATCTGAGGAAAGAACGCGCATGTTGCAACGCATTCTTCTTAAAAGGTGCTTGAGAAATGGACGCGCAGCCTATGCACGCCACATTTCATCATACTTAAACAAGCATTTATATTTGTTGTTTTTGCAGTTGTAATTCCAATTTCAAATATTTGTGCGTCACATACAGAAATGATTGAAACGGGCAACAACTGGGCTCATGTTTTCCTGTGCAGCTGATGCAAGCAGAGGAAACCAAGTGGCTTTGCCTGAGTTGCTACATCAGTCAAATCACACAGCGCTCATTATATAGTCACGTTCTCCACTCCACTGCCAGATTTGAGGATTGCATTAGTGAAAAAGCTCAAAAGGAGTGTTTTTGCTTTTGTGTTTTCTGTAATCTCTTACTTTCGTAATCACAGGGCCACGAAACTCCCCCATTATTTTGCCCACTTCACTGGCTGATGGGAGCAGTTTTGGGGCAAGTCAGTGGATGCGTCTGTTAATAAATCAAAACCACATATAATTTTTCAATTTTTCAAATTATTCTTATTTTATTTACACAAAGGTTCCTTACCCATCCAAAAAAAAAGAAAAGAAAAACAACACAAAATTATAAAGAAATATTCATGAAAACACAGCAAAGGAAAGCTCAGTGAAAAAGATGATCTCAGGTTTAACTGTCACACCATGAAAGGAGAAACTCTCACTCTGAAAATTCAGCCGGGACAGAGGTTTGCACGATCAGACTGGACCCACTGTAACAAACAGCTGGATACTTCAATACAAGTTGGGTTTTACACACAGAACAGAAAACGTGAACGAGACACCGACACCACCACCAAAACAACACAAATAAAAAGGAAAGCAATAAATGTAATGTCCACTACAGAAATTAAGACAATAATGCGCAACAAAACAAAAAAATTTGATCAATATTTACGTAGAATTTAAAACTGTATTAATGTAGATTCAGAATTAACCAGCTATGCCACACAATGCTTCTTTATTAAAGGAACTGTTCAACATTATTCGCTTAGAGACAAAGGTTATCTCTGTGTTAGGGATGAAGCTGGATTAGGGAACGCAATTAGCCTATCATAAAGCATGGGATCAGCTCACTGGGCTGTCTACAGATCACAAAACCACAATAAAATTAAATCATGAAACAACAACTTAAATCTTGTTTTTTCAGCTTTACTTGGAAACAAATGATGATTGTGAACATGGGTTCTTTCTGGACAGCATGTGTGAGGTTCCTGCAGGGGGACGCATATTTGGACTTCGGTGAGATCCAGGTTAAAACGCTCTCCCTCTGTATTTAAACTGATCCATTATTGTTTATCCCTTACTTTCAGTCACAGATACACTTTTTAGATCTGTGGTTTTCATATTAAACATGGAGAAAAGCTTCATATAATGAAGTGTATGTAGGCATTACCCCCCGAGACTTGGTTTCAAGCATTTTTTCTACTCTTGGATCTGTATGAAGTCAGCAAGAGCAGAGTTTTAATACAGTCATGTGCACGGTTCCAGTTACAACCACACAAGCCACAAACACGTCCTGTAAATAACTTTTGTTCTAAAGGGCCAGCCAATCAGAATCCTGAAAAATTACTCTATAAAGAAAACCCAAGAATAATAATTTGGAGCTTGAAATGAGCCCAATAAGCAACATTTAATTGATATGAGAAATTTTAAAAACTCTTCTCAACCAACTCTCAACAAGAATTTGAAGAAGCTTTAATGTCAAGCCATTCCTTTAAAGCTGAGCAAGCCTCTGTCCCTTCAATTACACACACAAAAAGAAAAAAAAATTGCACATTGCACAACAAAGTGGATTTCCACACTACTGAATCACAGATTTTATGAAATGCATCTTCAGGATTACTTCAATGTGGTAAGTGACTACTGACAGCTTTGAAAACATCTTTATCAGCTATATAACTTTTGCATCTCAGGAGATAAAAGGAATGAAGTATTGATAGTGCAAGGTTATAATGTACATATATTAATATACTGTTTTACATAATGTCCTAGGAGTAAAGTGCAAATCTCTGGATCAGATGAAGAGTGTGTGCAAGCGCTTCTAATTTCCACTGACTGATCCGCCTGCCCATGCACAAATGAGCCCTTTACACTGGCCGTCAGCTACAACAAGTCATCTGGTCAAACATTACAAAACTCTACTTTTTTTCCCTTGAATTCAAAATATATGTTTTTTTTTAGAGGAACGGCTAAAGACACATGAAGTGGTTTTGATATAAATAAAGTACACCGCTGTATACTTTTACACTTTGGGTGACTTCTGTAAAGTGTTTTCTTTTTGTAATCCTGTTTGGCTTCTTCGCTACACCAACAGTGTAAATGTCAGCAGTGTATTCCCACATATCCAAAGGCCAGGGCTACTTTAATGTGTTTAACAGATCAATATGTTTGAAAGGTCTTGTTTACTGTTGCCAACACATATCTAGCAAAACATCAGAGCATTTTCAGCAATAATTTGTTTATCAAATTATTCATTTAAGTCGTGATCAGTGATGAATAAAGGTGTTGGCCGATGGGGACAACGCCACTGAGACCCGCTCGAGTGGAAACGCAGTCACCAAACAGCTCTTTCACATACAAATGCCACATGCTTGCTGTTAGCAGCAAAGCTGGAGAGTGCCTCGGCGTGACAGAAACATAAACACAACCATGCAGTGTCGCGGGACACCCGTCTCTTACCGACTTGTGTAACAGATGTTTAAGACCAGCTCAATCTGGGATCGGACCAGGGGCATGAAAGGCCAACGTTAGGTGAGTGGGAAACTTGTAAAGTGCAAGACAAAAGCCAACACTTTCTTTTTATTTTTCCTTTCAGCTCCTCTCGCTCTATAAGAGGGAAGCTGCTGGGTTTTAGGAGCTGGAGGGGGTCGTGTTTGATATATTGATTAGGGGGAAAGAAGGGATGGAAAAATCAGTTGGTCTCGTAGGTGGAGAGCAGGGCAGCATCCACAGGCTCCATGCAGGAGGGGCAGGTGAAGGATCTCATGAGCCAATCATCTATACAGTCCATGTGGTAGATGTGCATACATGGCAAGAACCGGATGGGGTCCCCATAAACAAAGTCCAGCATACAGATCACGCATCTGAAAACAGATAAAACACTTTGCGTAAACACATGACAGCAGAAATCTTCTCGGACTTTATACACAAACTGTTCTCTAAGTCACTGGAAGCTGTGACGACCCGGTGCTCATTCTAAAACTAAAAGTATCTTTTTCTACTTTGTTCAGTCTAACTTAAACAGTTTAGAATTTTGCAGATCCAATTTATAGTCAGTAGTTGATCATTAACCCGTAAAAATGTTTTAAAACTGGCACAACTCTTTGATTGTTTTGTTCAAACAATTATCTAAAACCCAAATATATTTCCTGTTTACGAAGCATAGAAAATGTACAATTTAAGTAGTCTAACATGGCTAATTTGAAGATTTTGACACCAAGCTAATCCACGAATCAAAGATTTATTTCAGCAACCGTTAAAAACATTCAGTTTTTACCAGATCAGTTCATTATTATGGGCACAACTAACAGTTGATTTTAGACTTTGCATTGATTGAACTGGGGATTTATGCTCCAGTGGAAAATCTAAGGTGTAACCTGATGTGCACCTCCCTAGAAGTTGAACTACACGTCAGTCGACGTAACCCGCAACTATTGTGACTGGCCTGTTCAATACAGTCAAATAATCCTCTGTGTATCCACCTACTTTTTCGCCGCTGCTTTTGTATCACTGAGAGAATAATATTCATAGCATTAGTATAAAGAATAATAATCACCCAAAAAAGCATCAACATAAGGACTCTCAAATGTTGGCAAATTCCTGGAGGGAGATTACTGAAACCATTGAGATGGATGTGAGGGAATGCACAAAGGTGGGAAAACTAGAGGGACAAATATGTCCCCCCCGCAACAAAACCTGACCACAACAAAGAGCAGGGACCCAGGAGGGAAAGAAGTCCCAGCATTTTATTTGTTTCTGTTGGCTGGCATGGCATGTATACCACCGGGACACAACCACATGTCATTTAACACACGGGGGACCACACACAAGAATAACTGTCAGCAACAGCTTCGGACCCTCATGAACATTAAATTACAGGTTCTACCAAAGATTCCCCGTGGTTATCCAAAATCAACTTATCAAATTATAGTTTTGTATTGTGCAATTTGTTTTTATTTTATTTTGCTTTGACTCTTTTGTTTTCAAATAATTTTAGCCACAGTAAGTTTCCAGAGTGAATTTGTTCGTTTCAGTTTGGTTTTTAAATTTGTTTCAGTCTCATTTTCAGTCCTTAAAGCTACGTTCAACTGCTCACTTATTTCCCCAAGTGGTCGCCACACCGGATGACTCTACATGTTTGATTTGGCACAGATTTTACAACGGATGCCCTTCCTGATGTAACCCTCCCATTTATCCATGCTTGGGAACAGCACAGGCAGTGAACTAGTTTGTGACCCTCTGTTTGTGTCTTCCTCTGGTTTCAAACTGGAACTCTTTCATGAGTAAAAACAACATGTTAACCGATACACCATGGAGACACTAGACATTTAAACGTTTCTGCCCTTGCCCAGTCACATTATTCTTGCTTATGTACAACAGCAGTTACAAAAATAATATAATGCTTATTTACTAGAACACCACCTGGTGTAAGGTTTATGCCACAGCTGCCAAAAATTAACAGTATGCTTAATAAATAACTCAGTTTTGGTTATGAATGACTAAACAACACTAAAAAAGCGACCTGTAACCTCATTCTGCACCGTGGTGTGAACACTAACATGGAAGAAACCGACGCACCTGCTGCTAGAGTTGACACAGTGTGCGTGTGTTGCAATGTTATAAAAGGCACAAAATTAAATATAAAAGGTGATTTAATTAACAAGGAACCTGTTTAACAGTTTCTTACATCTTGTAAAAAAATAAAGACAAAATATTTATTTGGCTCATGTTTAAGTTCATTCAATTAAAGTGTGCTCAATTTTAAATGTTTTCTGAGCCATGTATGTTTTCTTGACTAGCTGACTAGCCTAATTTTGAAGGATAGGTTAAGTATAGGCCAATAATCTTTGTCAAAGATGTTTTGTCTACATTGGAAGTGTCAGTGATTTTTGGTTTTTGTGCGTGTGAGTGAATGCTGCTCAGTTTTGCTGATGGAAACATGAAAATGAATTAGAGAAAAGGATCAAGTAACAACATCTATATTTACCCTATGAAAAGATGTTTATTAAAAATGTTGTTTTTTTGGTTGCTTTCAGGCTGAACCTGCTTCTTTTTTTATATGTTAGCTCTAAAAAAAAAACAAAAAAAAAAACAAACAAAAAAAAACATTCATGTGGCACTTTGTTGAGAGTGTGGGTATTTTTTTTTTTTTGCCTTGATATAAATGCGTGGCTATACAACACAACTTTCTGCCAAAATACTAATCATGTGTTTTTGCAACAAATACATCAGCGAGTTATCTTTTGACCTCTACAGTGGCATCAGCAGTTGTGTAGTGTGTACTCAACACCAACCCAGCCAATCCCACAACTGTCTGTAGATTCCTTTGCTTTGCCACTCCTGCTGTTGATAAGTTTTCTAGGCATATGTGGTGTCATCAAGTTTGTTCTATACAATGTCAATCAAACGTAGAAGCAGCGGGTAAGCCACCTGTTAAAACTTGGTTTAAACACAGAAACTTCAACTAACCGTAGTCATGTGCACTGGTTTCAAAACATCTACACATTTCTAAAATCCCAACGAGGTCTAGCCAGCGAGGTATAATAGCAGTCTGTTAAAAGCTACTTAGAAGCTCTGTCACTGTGTTTAACAGCAGTAAAGAGACAGATGGGAGACAAACAAAAGAGACCAGAGATACTCCCAAAAAAAAAAAAAAAAACCTGTGAAAACCGTAAGAGGAAGGTTTTCAGTTTTGAAACAGGAGTGTGGTTTTGCTTCATTTCTGGTCACTGTTACTATGTTGGACACAATGGGGAACCAGATTTAAAGGAAATATGTTACTTAAGGCTAACAGATGTTTTACCCAGATGACAGAGTAATTTGTGCCACAAAGTTTGGAAGAATAAGCCCAAATGCAGTTTGTTTTGAAGCTAATGAGTCAGATTTTGCATTTGTTTGAAAACAGCAACAACATCACATCTGACCTAAAAAGAGGTACTCTGTTAATGACTGACTTTATACCCTTGTGTCAGATTTTTAAGTTTATTATTTATGTTTTATTATATCTAACCTATATTAAATACATTTCTGACAGAATAATTTTCTAAGGACACACTTCTGCATTAATAATAATACTATGAAACAGCCAAAATCCTAAACAATTTTGTTACAATGTACTCCTGAGAAGCAACCAGCCTGACTTCCAAAATATGTCTATTCAGTTCTTAGATTAAAAAAAGCAACCCTGTGGCCTACACTTCTGCTTGTTGTATGTTCTTCATATTTCTGAAATGTAAAATGCTCACTCTCTGATCTTCTTCTCTGAGCCGTCTTTCCCTCCATCATAAACGCCCTTAGGGAGGTGCTGGATGAGGCCAATGCGCTGAGCTATGCGGATCTGCTCTTCTTCTGTCAGCTGGGTGACCAGACGAGCCTGACTGGGTGTGGGATGGTACATGGGCATGTGAGCCTGCTCCTGGTAGCACAAACAGGAAAACGACAACATGAAACCAAAACATGTGCTTCCCCCATAAGATAACTGTATGCCTGAAGAAAGGGGTCAGACTAGATTAGGCTCTGTGCTGGGATAAGGTAAAAATAAATAAATAAAAGAAAATGCAGAAGCTGTCTGGTTTGGGAACCTTTGATAAATGCCTTCTGTTAACTCATATTAAATGTATGATTACTTCTCAAAGGGTCACAGACATGAAACTAACTATGATGTTATTCATGTGTCCGATATGCTTTTTCTTCTTCTTTTGAATTAAAACACCCGAAAGTTGAGACTCGGCAGCTGCTCACCTGGTAGGGCGGAGGCGGCTCCAGGTCCGGGTCTGTCCCGTCACCGAAACTCGCCCTGTCTGACTGGGATTCGTGGAGCAGAGAAATGTCGTCTGCTGTAGGAGACTTCAGACAATTACCCATGTCGTCGTGTCCTTTCCTGACCCACGCCAACAATCAGATATTTGCTGCTAAAGTTGCCCCCCTTGGCTGTTTACTTTCTACACCACAAACTGTTTAGTTACTGTTCAGCTAACTACCGCTGTGGACACTCTTTACATGCTTATCCGTATAAAACTCCTAAGTTAAAGTTAAATACTAAAAGTCTCTCTTCATGTTTCGTTGGTCATCCACCTGAAAAACAAAACAAAGAACTCCCCTCGCTAACGACAGCTAGCAGCTGAGCTAGCTACTTTTTCGCTAGCCAATTGGGTGACTTCCTCGATAAGTATCGCTCATTCCTTTGTAAGACTCGCAGTCTATGCAAACTATCTACTTCAGCTGCAACTTTGGCCGAGTCACTCAACTGTCTGGGTGTCTAAATGTACAGACATTTCCTCCTTTTAACTTCGTGAGTATTATTTAACAGTTTGCTTCCTTGCTAGCTCTTTCTTCAGCCAAAGGATATGTTATCGGTCCGCTTCATATGACGTAGGTTGTAGTTCAGCATGCTGATTGGACACAAAGCCGAAGAAAAATAGAGCCAACAAATAAACAACTATTTAGAAGTATTTCTAAATATTTAATCGCTACAAAAAAGACTACATTAATATGAAGGAATACTTATAGAGTATTAC
>VURO01018844.1:20738-37495 GCA_015108175.1 Pelvicachromis taeniatus | reverse complement strand
AGAGAGATTTCCTACTTTGTTTTAACACAATGTAGATTTTAGAGCACAATGATGTTTAGTTCATGACTTTTAAGCTGTCTCACAGTCCTCTCATCTCTGGCTATTTAAACCTCATCTGAAGCTGATATTAGTTAATTTGTCAATTAGTTGAGAAGGGGGGCATTACTGATACATCTGGGTGCACCTCTTTGCACATGTAAGGTGTTAACAAGTTGTTTGTTATCCAGAGGGGTTTTTTTTTTTTTCATTTGTTGATTGCATTTGAAATGATTATATCTCACGTGGGCACACGATTAAATGTCCCACATGACATTTAATATCGAATCAAATGACATCATTTGGGACTAAGTAATAGATTTGTGGAACAACTACAGAGACATTTTTCCTGATAATACTTCTTAACTTTCTCTGATGTAAGTTTTTGTAAGGATTTAACTTGAGCACTTATATTTTCTGCAGTGTTTGGACTGGTACTTCTAATAAACTGAGTGCACCTATTCAAACCCTTATTCCACTCGCTGACCTCTTTACAGCCTCTCTTTCACCAGACTTTCTCCTTGCAAACACTGACTTTATAATATATACCCAGGAGACCCCATTATTACATTTCAGAGTGACAGAGAGAGAAATATAATCAATGCACCAAAGAGAAAATATATTTTGGGGGCGATGCTATCTTTTACTAGCACAAACAGTACTGTGCAAAAGTCTTGAGTTACCCGTTATTTCTTTATATTTTGCTTCCAAGAAGCCCAGACCTCTTTATAATTTTTAAAGTGGTCTTGAAAAATAGCTCACCTTTTCAAAGGTCTTTCAAAGTTTGTCTTTGGATATTGGCCAAGAACAACTGGTGGAGGAGAGTCCAAGGCAATAAACCCCGGTAACACTTTATAATACGACCTGCGACTCAGACTGTTATTCCCCTGTTATCAAATGGAATTTCAGTGTATTTTATTTGAAATTACACTTTTTGCAATTATATTTACCTATAAATACTTAAAGGTAGATACACTAGAATAAGGGGTTAACAAGTTCGGTTGGTGTTACATGATACAAAGAAATAATTACAATTATATAATAATATTATACGTTGTGCATAAATAATTTTAAATACTGTGTAATTTCCTGGCAATTTAGCAGAAAGACAATATTTCTCCATTTTTCATTATAAATATGTTGTACTTTTTGGGGTTCAGGCCTTATTATGGTTTAAATTTCCTCAACTTCCAGGTATTTTTCAGGAAAGGAGACACAAATTATTCTGTAAGTAATTTTAAGTACAACATAACTCATTTTAAATAGTTTGTTAATCTTGCAGAGAAACAATATTTCCCAATCTTACATTGTAGGTATGCTGAACTTCACAGGGCGTGGGCCATAATACGAAATGGAATAATGTTGTCTTTTTTCATCTTTATTTTTTTACATTGTTATTTACTATTCATTATTTTTGGTGTGAATGATGGATTTATAATTCTATAATTCAGCTGTAATTTTTTATTTACTTTGTACTTTATATTTCTTACAGGATAATGTGGCTCTCCTTTCCTGTAAAATAAAATACTCAGAAGTTGGTCAAGTTTGTCTATAATATATAAAAGTGGCTTTAATTAAACTTACAGTTTAATTATTTGTTTCCTGTTAAAGCCTGACTTGTTAACATATTATTGTAGTTTTCCTACCTTTAAGTGTTTGTATATAAATATGAATTTTGTAATTTCAAATTATATATATTGAAATTCCATTCAATTACAGGGTATTTACGCCTTTAGTCCCAGGCCATTTTATAAATGTCAGGGCCAGCTGATAAAACCTCTGTGAGAAATTGCACCACCAGTCATCATGTGAGCTATTGAGGTCATCTGAAGCAAAGTGTCAATGTGCGTTGAAAGGCCTGTGAAGGGTCTCACAGTGGTTTTATCTGTTGGCCCCAGTGACTCATTTTTTCACGCCTCAGCTTAGGTGACAATTCACAGGATAAATAGTTTGTTAGAGACCCTCAGGATCACCTCCAATGCGACAGCCCACACTGGGGATTTATTACCTGGAACTCTCCACCATCTGAAGAAGCCTCTTGGACGAGAGGCGAAATGTCTTCAAAAACTTACAAAAGTCCAGTTGCCTTCTTTTCAAGTTCTCAAGGAGTAGAGGTAGTGTAGGTGGAAGAGTTTAAATACCTGGGGTCAGCCATCCAAAGCAATGGACAGTGCGCAAGAGGTGGAGAAGAGAGTGGAGGCAAGGTGGAGCGGGTGGAGACAAGTGTCAGGGGTGATTTCAAACAGAGGAACAGCAGCAAGAGTAAAAGAAAAAGTTCACAAGATGTTAGTGAGAACTGCTATTGTGTAGGTTTGGAGAGATTGGCAGTGAAAAAAAGACAGCAGGCTAAGCTGAAAATGCTCAGATCGTCACTGACGGTGAGCAGGATGGGCAAAATGAGAAATGAGTACATCAGAGGGACATCAGGGGGACATCAGAGGGACATCAGGGGGACATCAGAGGGACATCAGAGCTCGGATTAGTGGTTTGGACACAAAGTTAGAGAAACGAGGCTAGGATGGCTTGGACATGTGTGGGATAGTGGATATACTGGACAAAACTTATCTGTATTAACATGTGTGTTTGCACATGTTTCAGTAAACTGCTGTGCCTCTTTGCTGTTTTCTTTGCAAAATATGATGAAAGGTGTGGCTCAAAATTTTGCACAGTACTTTAATGAAATGTACAGAATGACAGTTTCCAATTTCACTCAGTTTATAATTGCAGTGCTCAAGATGTCACAAAGTTTTCTGATGTCTCACTTGGCCTCCTGAATGAGAAATAAAAAGATAAACGGTAACAATGGCAACTTGTGAACACCTTTATTTATATATACAACTATTTTACACATAAAAACCCACAAAGTATTTGCATTCCAGGAACTCCAAGTTTTTGGTTAAGTGAGTTTCACAGAATTGGCCTTGATCAGGCAAATAAAACAAATACACAAACCTTAAAATGAATATTTTCCAAGGATTCCTTTACCTTTAAAGCTCATCAGCTGACAGTTTTATTTTTTGTCTCTCTCTCTCTCTCTCTACATAATACAAACAGCATAATTTCCCTGTACATTATTTGTAAGTAATAGAGCAATGTGGAGATCTGAAGCGAAATGCGTCATGGTGTGTCTGCAGTGTTCGTATATGGTTTGTATAATATTCACAGTTTAAAAAAAAAAAAGAACAAAACTGAAACTAGATGAAAATATTTTGTTTTCCTGGCAAACAATTAAACATCCTGTTGCCAAACTCAAATGTTAAATATTATAGTTGGGAGAAATTCTCATTTAAAGGATTTTTTTTTTTTTGGACTGGTAAAAATAAAAGTAAAATACCATCTCCAAAGGATAATTAAAAGTCTGCAAATGTCTGAGGTTTGGTGGAGGCATGGTTTTACAATACTGCATGGTGAAATAACAAATAAGCATCATTTTTTATGTTATTCTATAACTGTATTCATTTCTCACAACTTATTACGTTCAATAGCAAAAAGAAAAAAAAATGATGGGGGAAAATCAGGCAGTTTTCCCTCTGCACATTCATTCATACTGTAAAAAAAATCCAGCATCATTGAGTGTTACTTATTAGTATCCACGTTGTCTGGTAAAGTATCAGATCGCCTCTTCGTGATGGCTTGCTGTGTCGATCTGGTCTAATTTATATATGGCGATGGTGTAATGATCACAATGTATTTACAAAACAATAGATTTATAAGAAAATGTAGTTACATATTCACACACCCCACAGATAAATACTGTTTAGAGCAACACTGAATCATTGAGCAACATCTCCAGAAAATGAAAATACCTATCGACACAAATGACATAATTTGACCCATCCATTTTGTTTTTTTGTGACATATTATTACTCTCTATCATCAAGTACAAGTCAGGAAATAGACCTTATTTATTGTCAGTGTTCTGTGTGAATTGGCAACTACAGTTTCAGGAAGTATTGTTCTTCGTCATTTTGGATTTTTTTTTTTTTTTTACCAAACATCCAACGGTCTGTTGGTCTGTCAGTGCTTCAGTGCCTTGAAGCACTGATGCAGAAAGAGTCGCATTAACCTTTGTTCTGGATGCGGTCATACGGCGTCCTGTGGCACCTCTCTGGGATTCTGTCTCCTCCCATTCATGTTGCGCCTCCTGTCCCTAGCACCTGTCATCCTCCTCTGTGTCGCTTAGAGGGTCACAACTAGCGACTGAGGTTGTCTGTGCCAGACGCTTTCGAAAGTGTCCGTTGGGGACCTGCCAGCCAGTCCGCGAGCGTGGGCGGGCTGTGCTGATGGTGTTTGAGCGTCCCAGGCTGCAGGCCACGGCCGCCTCGAAGGTCAACGTTTCCATGGGACCAGAGGGGTCTGGGCTGTGGTCACCCTCTTGCAAAGCCAGGAAAGGCTCAGAGGGGTAGCGTCGAGGTGGGGATGCGCGCCGGGCAGCCTCGCTTTGCCTCTCCCCTGGGACTCCCTCTTGGGATTTCCGTGTGGGCTTGCCCCGCCTCATGGTCTCCGGGCTGCCCGGTTCATCCTCATCTTCACCGATGGAGGCTTGTGTGCGACACACGAGTGGGGAGTAGGAGATGTGAGGGCGAGAGCGGGTTGGAGTTTGTGATAGAGGTCGTCGGCCACTGGGAGTGCTGGACTCGGAAGTGGATGGCACTGGACTGTCTGAGCTGTTGCCCTGAAGGCGAACGCAGAGAAAAAAGTAATCAACAATCACCATTAACAACATCTTAAAGAGAACTTATTATGTTTGACTTTTTTCAAGCCATTTTGAATGTGTGACCTGCTCTTTTTATTTACATGAGTGGTGGAAACACAACCATGTAACAGTCTTCTGATTTTTCTAATGTGCTCTTGTCTTCTTATCAGTATTTGGGTCTTCACTGCATATGATGGTGAACCCCACTGCACGGGTCTCTGAATGGTTAAATAAAATTGTATATGAATGAATGGACTCTGATCATAAAGGGATGGACATGTTCATCAGAAATACTCAGGTAGGATGTGCTGTTTAAATGATTCTACTAACACCGCCACCAACACCAGCCTGAACCGCTGATACAAGGCAGAATGGATCCGTGCTTTCATGTTGCTCTGACCCTACCATCCAAATGTCACAGAAGAAACTGAGGCTCAATAAACCAGGCAACATTTTTCCAATCTTCTTCAATCTTGGGGAGCCTGTGAGAATTGTAGCCACAGTTTCCTGTTGTTAGTTCATAGGAGTGGTGCCTGGTGCCGTCTTCTGCTTCGAGGTTCAGAGATGCTTTTCTGCATACCTTGGTTGTAACAGGTGGTTCTTTGGGTCACTGTTGCCTTCCTATCAGCTTAAAGCAGTCTAGATATTCTCTTCTGGCATCAACAAGGCATTTTCTTCCAGTGAACTGCCACTCACTGGATATTTTATCTTTCTCAGGTCTGTCAAAGGAAAATCCTAGTAGATCAGCAGTTACTGAAATATTCTGGCCGGCTTATCTGGCACCAACAACCATGCCATGTTCAAAGTCCTCAATCTGATGCTCGGTTTAAACTTCTGCAGATTATCTTGACCATGTCTACATGCCTAAATGGACTGTGTGGCTGCCATGTGATGGGCTGGTTGGATATTTGTGTTAATAATCTGTTAAATAGGTATACCTAATGAAATGTGTCTGACCTACCTGTTTATCTTGGGGATCTGCTCTCTCTACGCTGGAGGATCGTGAGGGCTGCAAGCTTCTTTCCTCTGAATTACAACGAGATGTGTCTGGAGACAGGAGGTGGCAGCGTTCCTTAGAGCGACCGCGCTCCCTGTCACCACGTTCAGAACGAGAAACTAAAGGGACATTCGGGAACGAGTGCAACAGGAAATGCAAAAACAAAAGAGAGCAAAAAAGGAAAAGAAGAAAAAGAAAATATAAGATATACATGTCATATATATGACTAAATTAAATTCAGCTCTTCATTATCTACGAACACAGCTGCCTAACAGCAGGCAAGCAGGACTAACCAGCAGCCTTGTAGCTTTTGTGACGAGGTCGATAGACTCGTTCTGGGCTTTTCTCCTCTTGCCAAAGTCCATTCACACGTTGATCTGCAACAGTGGAGACTGATCGCTTCATGGAGCCACTAGAAACCTCTGCCTGCTTGAAGTAAAAACATACACAACAAACATGCAAAAACAGGGCATATGTACAAGGAAATAAGTAAGCATACTTAAATTCCCACAAGATTATTTGATCCAAACAATAAAAATGATATTTCATGCTTTAGCCAGTGCAAAAGTGCAGTGCAGTCTAAAAGATTTGAGAGGTTTAGAATAGTCTTTCCTTTACTCTGGGGTTGAAAGTAATGGTCATAACAATATGAGGCAACAGCATTCGAAGATCACACCCCGTTGTAGCAACTCATTGGACCTTATTCAGCCTCCCAAAGTAACAAATGTCAAAACAAAACTCTACTGATCTGAACTTCTCAACATCACGTGCACTTAAGGAACGACAGACTTTGGCATAAGAGCCCATGCAGCCCCTGACGTCCTCGAGATCCAGCCCAGAAGCCGTGTCATGGGAGATGTGTGTACCTGCAACTCTACAGCCAGACGAGGCATGGAAGAGGCCCGCACACACAGGCCCCTCCCTAGTGGAAGCTCCAGTGGGGCTTCAATCCCCCTACTGCACTCGCCCACCTAGGTGTGTACAGAAACAAGTGAGGAAGCGCAAGGAAATACAGAGCACCAATCAGGCTCATCCCTGCCAGTACTGCCTCTGCGTATGGACATCTTGTTCAGGTGAGAGGAAGGGCAGACAAGCCATTTCATCACTGACAAAAGTACCATCTATCAGCGCCATCTCCATCGCCATCCAGTCAAAAGCCATTCCAGCCAAAAACAGACGGAGAACTTGCAACAGGAAAACTGACTTCAAGGAGGAGCAGTAACAGAGTGCGGTCGTAAAAGAGGAGCAAGGAGTGAAGAAAAAGAAGAACAGACAACAAAGATATCAGCTTACATCAAAAGATGGACTTTTTCAGTTTGGAAGTGCATTCAGTCATGCATGTTTAGGTGTTAATGGCTATACAAACAGAGCCAGACAACGCCTGTCTAAGGGCCAAAAGCATTCCTCTGCAAACGAAGTATTCCAGACCAACTTTATATCATTCGACTGACAAGCAGTAGAGACCAGTAAAACCAGACAGTAGAGACACAGCAGACATCTACAGTTTGACAATCTCCCTTTGCTCTGACTCCCAACTTCCACAGGAATAAAACACAGGAGTGCAGAGAGCAGCGATGCGGTGCCCTGCAAGGCACTGAGAAAACGGCATCAGTCATAACATGTTTATACAATTTTTATGGCGTTACGCCTAAACAAAAAAGTTTGCTTTTTTACATTTGAATGTAATAATCTTTGCTGTAAGGACAGTCATTTCCAAACTGATGGTCAATATTCTGAAGAGGTCACAAAATAGGACGTGCACAAAAGAAAAGCTGCATTTTCTTTTTGGAGAATAGTACGCTGTGCCATCAGAGCCACTCTGTGAAACTGCTCATAAAAATAAAAACAAAACAAAACAAAACAAAAACACACCTTTATTCAAATTTTGCTGATCCCACCATCAAAGTGATGCCAATGAGCAGCCTGCCAGTCTAAGACCGTGAATTCATTCAATGGGGGATGAATTCATGGTGCAAACCTCCATGAATGTTCAAAAAACATGGTTCTGGTTGAAGTGTGATTTCTTCCAGTGAAGGCTGCTGTTTGGTTGTTGGTTCGCAGCTGGTTTCCCAGTTCTTATTTCTACTGTTGATCCTCGAATAAAAGACAGCCAATTTGACACAGAAGATGATGTTTGCTCGATAAGCAAGTTTAGAGTTTGTAAAAGGAGTTTCAGGGAGAGCTTTTTTTAAAAAAAGCAGTTGTCCCGGAAGTGATCCAGAGGTGCACAAAGACATGACGTTAAGAGGGAGACCAAATTTAAATCAGGTATAAGTTTTGATTTTTATGGCTGGAGTAACTGAATTTTTGATGGCACCTCTGGAGTTAAAGGTAAAAAATATCATACATGCAATAAAGTACTTGCTTTTGTTTATTTGCTCTGGCATATTAAAGCTAAGCAGCACACTGATGCTACAGTAACATTTATTCATAAGATCATAGCAGCAGAAAAGCTCTGCTTTCAAGTGCAAATTACTCGGAGTCAAAAACAACATAAATTAAAAGGTCAAAGCACTGCCAAAAAGCCTGCCTTGGGGGATAATGTTTTATGTTTTACGATTATATTGGTCCTTTGTCTTACCAGATTCTGTTGACTGGCATCAATGTCAGAGCTCATGGGCTGCAAAAACAGCTCCTGAGGTGAAATGGGGCTCAAAGCCACAAAGCCTCCCCTGGTCCTGTGTCAAAATGGAGGAAAACAGTAAGCAAAGGCAAGCAGAATCACACATAAGTAGAGACTTTTGCAAGTATTTGCAGACTCACAGGGCTGAACCAGCACTGTGCTGCATCATTGGCAGTGGCTGGTTAGACAGAATGTCCTCGGGGAGAGCAGAAGCATCCAGACGCTTGAACATCAAGCTACTCTTCTGAAATGAGACAAATACAGAAAAGACTGAAGACTTCTTTGTGACAATATTGTGTTAATTTAGCTAATTATAGACCAACCTCAAACATTCCTTTCATCTGAAAAACTTTTCAAAGAGCAATTGTAAAACAGTTAAATGATCATCTGCAGAACAATGGTTTATTCGAAGAGTTTCAGTCAGCTTTCAGACTTCATTACGGTACAGAGACATCACTTAAGTGAAGATTACAAATGATCTTCTTATGTTCTCTGACAGTGGCTTATCCTGTTAGACCTCCAGTGCTTAATACTGTTGGCCATGGTATTTTATTATAGAGATTAGAGCATGCTCTAGGTATAAAAGGTACTGGCTGCAGTGGTCTGAATCATATCCAATAGACTCCAATTTGTTCATGTAAATTGTTCACACTCTAAGGTTAATTATGGAGTTCCACAGGGTTCCATGCTGGGACCATTTCTGTTTACAAAATACATGCTTCCCTTAAATTTTTAAATCTCTCTTTAATCTCTTAATCACGTAAGACTAAGGTTATTTTATGGCCCTAAAAATCAGATGCTTGCTCTAGATGTCATTAACTTGGCTTCCATTAACACTGTGAGGACTCTTGGACTAATTTTAGACCAGGATGTATCTTTTATTGTGCATATTAAACATATATGTAGGACTAAGGTCTTGGATTTTCACAATATGTTTAAAATGAGAAACATTTAACATGGCCAAAGAGCAAGTACTCCCTATGATGGAACAGCTCAAACCCAGAGCTGCTCTTAACACTTCATTTTAGGAATGGTAAATAAGAAAAGCAACCCAAACTTAAAGCAATCAGGAGCTGGATATATAATAGGTCCCCTTTAAAGGTCAGGTGAGATATCTTCCTCTTGAACAAACTGTTTGCATTAAAAAAAAGAAGTAAAGTTACACAAAACTAAAGTTATAAACATAAAGAAGGTGTCACAGAGTTAATAGTGACGTGCTGAGCAGACCTGAGCCTCCAGCTGCTGTCTGAGCTTCTTGGCTTTGTTTTGTTTAAAGTAATCCATTATCATCATCGAAGCGTAGATCTTCCCCACCGTCATGTCAGTATCTGTGAGAGCAGGAACACTCCATTAGCTGTCACTGCTCATCTCTCAGCATTAAAGTGAGAATCACCTTCTTAGTTAGAGCCAGACCTTTGTTGATAGGTACCAGTAGGTCCAAGGTCTTCTGGGGCAGATAAGGCCAAATAATACTGATTTCCTTCTGCAGCTCAGTATCCAAAGCAACACGGTCCTCACCACCTGAGACAAACACTCACCTTTAACTGTTTTTTTAATGATGCACTTTTGATGGAACAAGATGTGAAATCTGGAGACATTAACTACTCATCAAAACAAAAGAAAAGCAGATAAATGATAACTAAAGCAATCACAATCCTAACCCCGAGCTATTTTGATATCCAGAGCTGTGCGGATGAGTGACATCAGAGTTGAGGTGAAGTGGACGGTCATGTCCTCATCCACGGGCATGTTCATTAACACCAACCTCTGCCAGAGACAAAGAAGAAGGAGGGAAAGTTTCGATGTTAGACTGTAAACCAATACCCCCAGCGAGCTCTTAAGTCAAATAAAAACACTCTTAAACACACATGCACATAACCACAAACTTCTTTAACTTCACAAAGACCAACTGTTTGCTTTCTCTACATTTTTAAAATTGAATAACTGAACAAAATTAATAATTGCCATGTATTTTCTATTCTGTATTATATTTATTTTATATAAACAAACTCTCAAATTTTATCTGGCCTTTCTGTGTTTAAAAAAAAAATGTTTTCATACCTTATAGGCGATCTTTGCAGGGCATTTTTTACCCAGGCCCAGGGGTGGTGACATGTGTGTTAACATCTCATACATGGCCGTGTAGTGGATGCGGCCGCTTCAGAGTGGAAGCAAGAACGAGAAGTGAGGGGATGTGCAGACACAAGATGCAAACAGAGCAGATTTTTCATCTGAAAGTAGTTAGAATGATAAAACTAAATGCCACTGTGGACTTGATGAAAAGCAGCTTGTGTTCCTTAGGCTTAAAAGCATTCACATTTATGCTCTTTGGCTGCCCTCTGCTGGATAAAGACAGTACCTAAATGTTGATCAAATCTGCTTTAGATCACAAACTGATAAAAGAGCAAGACTCACCATGCCAGTCGATCATATTCCCCCCAGATTCGGACAAACTCATCCAGGTGATGGGGACCCAGGATTGAGGAATCTCGTGTCAGGTACTCAAAGTTATCCATAATCACAGCCACAAACAGGTTCAGCATCTAAAAAAAAAACAAGGGCAAGGACCTAAGAGGAAAGGCACAGCAGAGTGCAACACGCCTGAAAAGACAAACTAGATAAAAACATTTTTGTTTTTTTGGTTGGTCCTGACCAAGAATGAGCTGAAGAAGATGAAGGACACAAAGTAGCAGTAAGCAAAGTCCGTCCCACAGCCACCCTCGTGGTCTGGAGACATGGTGAGGGGGGCGATGGAGGGGTCCGGTTCACACTCCTGCCCCGACAGACAGGACAGCATGATCTCCTGCCAGGACTCCCCTGTAGCACTCCTGGTGGTGTTAACACAAACAATTTCCAGCTGACATCAGACCGATAACACATTCATAAATGATTAACACCAAACACCAACAAAGGAGCTTTACTCAGAACAACAGCACTGGCTAAATGTAGTCTGGAGCTCACCTGAACAGGAGCATGAGTGCGCTGAAAAATGTCTTAAAGTTGTTGTGCTGGTTGATGTGACTCTCGTCATTCAGCTTGATGTTTCCAAACACCTGCATAAAACAGCTGGCTTCAGTTAATTCATAGTTTTTCCTGGACAGCTGGTAGCTTCTCCCATAGCAGCTGCTAATCTTCCAGAGTACAAACATTAAAAATATCCACATAACACACACACACAATCCTAAGAGGTGGGACCAAAAAACAAGCAGCTGACTTTAACAATAGGACTAAATCAGTAAATCGCACTATAATACACAAAATCTCTGTCTGTGCGTTTGTTTGTCCACGAACCCCTCTTAGACCATCTGGAGTTGAGAAACCAAGTTTGGCACACAAGTACATCTTAGACTCCTGAAGGTTTTCATCTATATGAGAAAGTATGATTTATCATGATCCTTAGCAATTGATATCTACAGCATTTGTATTAGATAATGGCAGATGGCATGAGCATGAATTGAGGCTGTGGTTTGGGGATATAGACATATATAGACAGAGACTCAGAAGGAGCGTGTTTGAGGTGTGGTCCCACTCCTGAAATTTGATTAAAAGATCTCCTAGTACCTATTTTGTGCATTTACGCACCTATATCACCATATGAAAGCATCTTGTCACTTTCATGTCATGACAATGGCATCTAACTTTGATCCACATGTATATTACAATGCCCTTACAGTGTCTGACAGCCATCTAGCTACAGACTATAATGACTGGTTTCTAGACTTTATGCAACACACTTTACTAAAGCATCCTATCCTTTAGTTTTTTGGCATATAAAGAACATCTACCGCCATTTTTTATTTTTCTTAGTGTGACTATATCAGCATGCCAACAACACTAGAGAGGAACCCCAACAATCAAACTACACCCTTTTTGAGTGAGCAACTGGCAACAGTGGGAAGGAAAAACTCCCTTTTAACAGGAAGAAACCTCAAGCAGAACCAAGCATAGTATAAAAAAAATGTCTCAAAGTAACTCATAGATGTACAGAAACAGTTAAGATCAAACTAGCTCATACAAATAACAGATACATGTATGCACTCAAGTTTCAATAAATATCCTGAATATGATGTGCATACTTTTTGATTATTCTATACTATACATGACCACTGTGTTTTCAAGCTGTGTCCCCACTGATGGGGCATAAAGCCTCTGCAGGTAGGACATATACTAGGATATACTAGGAAAAAAATATGTACAGAAACAATACTAAATTAAGGAGAATCCTTCTTTTTATTGATCAAAACTGTCGGGCATCATGTTGTTTCGCCTCTGAAAAGTTTGTCAACTACTAATGTAACTCATGTAAGTTATCGAAGGTCTGTGGAATAAATAGTAACAAGCAGACCAGTGAGAACAAGTGAGAACCACAAGTTTGTTAAGATATTTGTGATGTAGTTTAATTATTGAAAATATTACCTGCATTCCAATTATGGCGTATATAAAGAAAAGCATGGCAATAAGAAGACAGACATAAGGAAGAGCCTGGTGGAGAAGAAACAGGAAATACAGTTTATCAAAACGTCTTGTAATTTGTTATATTATCTTGCCGCATATTACATTCATCTTTAAAATAATTTTTAAAAAAGGTAGTGGGAAAACCTTAAAGGATTGCACGAAGGTCCACAGCAGAATACGGATGGTGTAACCCTGCCTCAACAGCTTGATCAACCTGGCAGTTCGGAAAAGCTTCAGGAAACTCATGTTGATGGTGTTCACCGACTGGGACAGACGTGGTTGGAGAGAGGGTGACAGAGAGAGAGAAGGAGAGAGAGACAGAGAGTGGCAGACAGAAGGGAGAGACAGGATGTAAAACACAGATGGCGAATTTCATCACAACATGACTTAAGTTGTGTCTGGAGGAAGGGTAACACACCAGGAAGCTTGGAAAGAAAGTATGCTCTTGTCTTTTTATTATAAGGTCACAACAGTGTGAAAATGAATGGTGTCTTGGCAGGGTCTTACCTGTAAATCCACAATTATCTCTGTGATGCTGCCAAGGACAGTAATAAAATCAAAAATATTCCAAGTATCTCGAAAGTAGTTCTGCAAGAAAAAGGAAAGGCTTCAATTAATTCCATTGCACATGGAGAAATTTCAGCTAAATGTGATCTAAAGCCTTTTGTTCTGCTCACCACAAAACCAAACGCCATGATCTTCAGTATGCACTCCATGGAGAAGAGGACAGTGAAGGCCGTATTTAGGTGTTTCAGCACTGTATCATAAGCTGTCGGGGCTGAGTGGTACTGCGAGAGCAAAGAAAGCAGGCCAAAAGGTCAATCTGAGATTCAATCAATCAGTTATTACCATAATTAGTAAATTATTGGTGACATTTTGGTGAGCATGATGAGCATAATTTTAAAGGTCATAATGATGGATTTGCAGCGGCCTCTCCAAGTTTAATTTCAGCACAGTATGCAAAGAATTCATACTGTACAATCCATACAAATAGAAAATGTGTCTACACACACATATTGACAGTTACATTATCTTTGTGTTTATGATTCGGTGGCTCCAAAACTTTCTCTTGTCACAGCTCACATATACACAACACATGAACGTGAGCATGAAAAGTACTGAATTGTACTGTTTAAAAAAAAGTTTATTTTATTTTATTATGTAATTCAACCTTTCCATCGATTGAAGAGCGCAGCGAAGAGAAGTGACAACAACAAAACAAACGGAACAAAGGCACCTAACAAAAAAATAAGACAGATCGATGAAAATTGAAGGTTTCCACTAAAGTTGAATTAAAACACAACAAAAGCCAAAAAAAGAAAAAAAATAAGACAAAACTTTCTAATGAGAGGATTTTGAACTTCAGGAAAACTCAGACATGTCTCTTCAGACAGTTAAAAGCAATCCCAGGAACCTGTTAAATATCTGGATTTGTCTATAACTAGATAAATAAATTTGGGGTGACTGTGGCAATCATTTTCTGTTAAACAGAGACTGCTTGGCAACCCCCTTGCAACCTCTGGCTGCCAGGAGAAAATGTATAATCCTGAGCTGGTTGGGGAGTGGTTGCTGCACCAAAATCTTCCTTGAGAATTATTCGGATGTTTGTAGTTTGCATGGAAGACACCAAGTTGACTGCAAACACTCAACTACCGAGCTTTAGTGAAACTTCAGAGTGCAAGTTACCGCTGCAACCTATATATTTCAAAAGGTGAAACTGTTACTTTGAAGTCAAATGTTTGCATTGTGCTTTCTGCAGGTTCATGACCGCTCTGAGAGTACTTTGCAAGTGTTTGCACAACTCAGCATCTTCCATGTAAACTACTGTGACTGTGGTAATCTGCTAGTGACCAAAGCAATTGTAAAGCAATTGTTTATTAATTTATTAAAATTAAATGAAGTCAATTTACTGAATACCATACAAAGTAAATCGTCTGTTATGTCTACTGCAAACCTTCTAAGGTTTTTCTCTCATAGTCAGGCATCAAATTTCAGCTGTAGCAACAACAACAAACAAAAAAACAGTCCCTGCTTTTAGGTATAACTCTTCAAACTTACACAGCATGTACAACCAATCAGCCACAACACCAGAAAAAAAAAAAAAACTACGTAAATTGCATTTTTTGTTACAAGAGCTGCAGAATAGTCAGTTCTTGAAGAGAAAAAATAGGCAGGCTGCAGTATATGAGCAACACAGCCAAAACTGTGATGACAAGACTAGAGTATCGGCGCAGCTTTAAAATACCAAAATGGCCCCGTCTGACGAGTCACACGTTTTTTTGTGGAAAGTGACAAAGAGTGCTGACTTGGCTCATGGATGTCAGTCAGCTGAAGCTTCTGCCAGAAAAAATAAATGCGATCCACACAAAGGACACCTCCAGAGGTGTATACTGGGTCAGAGCTGATTTGATGGCCGAGGGTAACAATATGGCACAGATAGGTTTTAAAGCCACTTTTGATTGAGGCTACTTAGAGTTTACAGTTCAGCTTCAAGTCTCTGCAAGATGATTTTTTTTTTAATCTGGCATGAAATTAAACCAGTGGGCTCTGGGCTGTTGGGAAATCAATCTAAAATTATTTGTGATACTGTTCCACATTTACTGAATGAACCATTTACCTTCATCATGAGAACAACAGTGTTGAGGGCAATCATGACGAGCACTGTGTACTCAAATGAGGGCGACGCCACAAAGTGCCACAATCTGTACTGGAAGGTCTGTCTGTTCTGGGGCATGTAGCGAGTCATCGGCTTGGCGCTGATGGCAAAGTCAATGCAAGCCCTCTGATGGAGAGAAAATGAGCATTATGTGTGATAAGACGATGCCTAATTACTTGAATTTGTGTGAAATACTGTCACAGCTCCGTACCTCATTCTTCTCCAGACTGCACTCCTGAATCATCTTGTCGCCCTGCTCTTGGAAAGTGATGATAATAAGAGCCACAAAGATGTTGACGAAGAAGAACGGGAAGACCACAAAATAGACCACATAGAAAACTGACATCTCCATCCGGTTCCCCCGACTCGGCCCCATGTTCTCCTCTGTAACATCTGTAGAGTGCTGGAGGACCCTACATGAAAAAATTAATATTCCTTGTGGTTGATTCATGTCATTCATAGCACATATAGGTCATAAAAAGCAATTTTGTGCTGAGAAAAGCTGAGTTCAAAGCTTATAAACATGCAAGGAAACATACTGAGGCCACCCCTCTCCAGTTGAAACAGTGAAAAGAGTGAGCAGAGCCCAGCAGACGTTGTCATAGTGAAACTCGTGTCTCTTCCACTCTCTCCTCTTCACCTCCTTTTTGTCTCTGCTGTAGTCAATGTAGTAGCCTCTGTGGGGAATAGAATAGCCCGGAGGTCATCATTTCACTTAATTCACTGATTAGACCAGGGGTTTTAACAAAAAGAGAAGTATTAAAGCTTTTGTTGCAAGTAGCTGTTACTCTTGTGCTATTCACTGGCATCTGCAGACAATGACAGACTATCTGAGGTTATATAAGAACCTGCAAAGCTGCACATTTGGGCCCTTTTTTTTGTAATTTTCTGCTTCATTGCTTTCAATTTGAAGGATTTTTTTTTTATCATGGCTTGAAGTTTTTTGCTGCTGTCAGAAAAGTTGTGTTTTTTCCCTTTTAAAAATTTTTTTTTAATGTTTTTTATTTTCTTCCTGTTGTGATTTTGTTGGGTAGTTTTCCTTGAAGTTGTTTAAAGAGTTTAAAACCAATTAATACTCTCCCATAAAACAATGTATATTGATTTTGCACCACAATACTGCACAGATTAAATAAAGCAAAACAAAGCCATATATATTGTGAAAGATATCACACAGAAACAGTCTTATTCGTAACATCTTCAATCTGGTTAAGACAGCTCAGAAATGAGAATTAAATTTCAAGGAATTTCTTTAGAAGAGGAGTAGAAAGCACTGTAACTGGAAAAAAAACACATT
>VURO01018844.1:0-14335 GCA_015108175.1 Pelvicachromis taeniatus | reverse complement strand
GGCGACTAGTGGCCACTTTTATCAGATGTCAAGGACGCCTACACAGTCTGGTACAGTGATACTGACACTAAATCCCACTTTGTGATACATTGTGTAAAGCAGTAGGACTGCAATGAGAAGTGGTCACAGTGCTACCTGTCATGGGTGTGAGCTCCAGAAGTGGCTGTGCAGACATTTCGATGGCCACGCTATCTTCCAGGTTAGACTTGTCCCGTTTGATGGATGTCTTGCGATTTTCTGACTCTATGGCACTCACAGTGAACTCGGTGGCCTCTAAAGCAGTCTCCACTGGGATGTTTTGGCACAGTGGCTCATACTGATCTGAGTGGCCACCCTCAACCTGCTCTGACCAGGTGCTGTCCACTATCTGTTCACACTGAGGAGGATCGGGAATATCTGCACTGCATTCAGCAGCTCTGTAAAAACAACAACAACAACAAAAACACCAAAACTGAGCATAGGATTTATTCATGCAGATCACAAAGTCCAGTGCAGCACAACAGTAATCTAATAGATCAGGTGGTAACATATCACCTCAAGAGCAGTCCACATCAGTTAACTGATCCAAGCCTCTTTGCAACCCGCATCCACCCCAGCTTTTCCTTTATTGTTGTCACTGATACCTGGTTTGATCTGCTCAGTGTTAAGGTCATGTTACTGTTCTCCATGAATGTTTGAGCATGTAATTAATACATGCTCAAACAAAATCCATTACTATAGATCAAATGGATTTTGTTTTTTACTTAACTGCTCCAGAATAAAATTAAATTGAACAATACAAACAATACAAATGTTTTTCATCACATCAAGTAACTGTGCAAAAGCTTTGCTGTATCTGTATACATATTCCCTTGCTGCATCTAATGCATGTTTCTTAACTCGTAATCCTTTGTGTGTGTTTATTTCCAAGCTAGCATAAAAAGTAAAAATATTATTTATAAATAAAATGATGGAAATTACCTAAAATGTAAAACACTTCAGCTTCTTTCCACCAGTTGAGAAATACATGAGAGCAGGCATACCTTATACAATCTTCTCCAACTTCTGCATAGGGGTTGACAATGCATGTCCCATCATCGTGGACTGAGCTTCCTTCTTCCTCTCCTCTCTCTTTCTCCTCCCTGTCTTCCCTTTCTTCTCTTTCATCCAGTACTTTCCTCTCCTGGCTGAGCGACCTTCTGATATGTAGCACCTCGTGTGGCGTTTGTGTACAGTCCAGACTCTTCGCCTCAACGCGAGCTTCGCGATGACGGTGACGTCTATGCCGGGCTCCTTCTTCTGGCGCCTGACTGGACCTGAACTTTCGCGCCATCCTGTGTCTGCCACCACCTGTGGCTCGGTGGTTTGGTCCTCCTGTCTTCTCCTCGCTGAGGTTTACCAGAGGCTCAGCTGCTGGAGGCTCTGGCATGGGAATAGAGATGGACATTGGAGGTTCGGGAAGAGGCATCCCAACCGACATGGGTGACTCAGGTAGGTGTGCTGGGCTGGCCTCTGAGGAAAGGTTGGAAGGGTGGTGGGGAATAGAAGGAGTTTCAGTGGTATCTTCTGTAGGGCTGCTAAACAGCTCCTCTCTGCTCGCCATTTGGCGCCGTTTGCGCAACTGGTTGGCTCTCTGCTCCCATACCGACATGTTAACTTTTCTCCTCCTTTCGCGGCGGTTGGCAAAGGCATTGGAGCCATTTAGGGGCTGCTCGTCTGCAGCAGCCAGTGCACCGTCCGGTTCATCTGGAAAGGTCGGTCGTCCCCTGTGGATCGCACGTTTCCGATACAGGTAGGGTCTTCTTCTGCCACTGAGGACCACAATGTACTTGATATAAATATTCTGCAATCCATCTTTAGGAATTAGTGATAAAAAACAAAACATGAACACTAGTATTCATTTAGCATACCACTAATATATATATATATATATAAAAAAAATCTTCAGACAAGTAAAATAAAGTTGCAAGAAAAGGAAAGCCCTTTTCTATGAATTTATAATGTTAGTTGATTAGTAACACACACAAAAAAAAATTCCCATGAAAAAAAAAAGTGGAAAAAATACAAAGGCATCCAAAAAACTCAAACAACGCCTCAGAAGTAAGGACAGATCAAAAGTAAAAGAGAAAAACAAAACCCACGAGAACAAAAATGAAGGGTGCAGGATCAAGGTGCAAACATTGTAAAACATCTAAACGGGAAATTGAGTACGGAAACTCAAGAGAGAAATTCTGTGTGACAGAGATGCATACAGTTATACTTACTGGTATTCAGATTCTTTTGTTGTCCATGTAATCAATGAGTGATTATTTGAAAACAAGACATTAGTGTTTAACAACATACACAGAACATTTGCTGTGGCACCGAACAAAACGCGTCCAGAGGAAACAAACTGTGCTTGCGATTTCATCCAAAAGAGGAGTGAAGTTAGCATTTAATTTATCACAGAACACTTTGCATTCAAGGCCGCTGTATACTTTTTTGGCAGTTTACATTAAATATATTCAAAATTCAAAGATCTAGATGCTGATGATCGATTGATATGATCGAACACGACATTTTGGTCAGTGCCACATAACAAGCATATAACAAGACAACATGATGGAGCCAGAAGAACACTGTAATACACATCAAATCAGCGCCTCGATTGTTGCAGCACTTACAAGACTAACATTCATATATGTAACAGACAAATGATACATTCAGTGTCACAGCTAGAGTCCGAGACCAGTAAGAGAGAGTTTATGCAGGCGTGTCCTGACATCGCATCGCTTTGGGGATTTTTGTCATGTTTTTCTGGTGACCAGAGTAGATCAGGTGTGCAGGCAGCAGCTAGTCCTGATCCATATGGTAACAAATCAGCTTGCAGAGACTTTGGTGGTGTCATAATATAGCACCGTCATTTCAAATGAAAACAAATGGGAGCATCAGCCACACCCTTCGGTGCTCCCTTGTGTTTTGCTGAACAGCAGCAAAAAGCAGTACAGTCACAGCCGTTAGTGGACACTAGTATTTTACTACATGTGTGTGGCATGCTAGAGTGGCTGCTATTTTGATATCCTCCACTTTCTCTGTTCTCTAATTCACTAATAATAACTTCTTTATCTTTTAGGGGAACCTGTCTAAATGGCTTCTGATTTCACTTTGTGTCTTTGGAAGTAGCTACAATAGACAAGCTTATATTAGAAGTTCAGAGGGAGTGTTTTTCCATCACTCTGCTGTATCTCTACATAATAATTTAGAGTTGTTTTTTTTGTTTTTTTCAAAATACTGAGCAAAACTTTTGAGTGACCCTTTGTTTATTTATATTTGGTTTATACAATTCGAACAAGGTGAAAGTCAGTATTTGGTATAACCATCTTTATTCTTCAACAGAGCCTGAACTCTCTTAGGCAGGTTTTCTTCTCATTTCTTTAAGTAGTCTTCAGGAATAGTTCTCGAGCCAACAGCATTGGCTAAAATGCAGCCCCAAACCATGACAGAGCTTCCATTGTGTTTTACTCAGTGTACCTCTCTTCTGACGTCTGACATTAATTTAGTTCAAATTTTTCCATTTCAGCAGTAAGGTGTTGCCAGTCAGATGCTTTCCAGATAATGCGGGATGCTGGATGAAAATCAAAATAAATTTTGGCAAAGCCTCCGATACCACTGGCTTTAATATAGCCCAAAACAATGACACAGCCTCCACCATGTTTTACAGATGGCTGTAGACCAGGGGCCTCCAACTCCAGTCCTGGAGAGCTACTGACCTGCAGCTTTTAGATGCATCCCAACTCCAACACAGTTGAATCAAATGGTTGAATTACCACTTCAGCATGCCATCATGTTTGACAGTGCCTGGAAAAGAGCCATTCATTTGATTTAAGTGTGTTGGAACATGGATACATCTAAAAACTGCAGTACAGTAGCTCTGGAGGACTGGAGTTGGAGACCTCTGCTGTAGACGCTGAGTGTCCTGTTCTCTCCATACATATTGATTTGAATTTGTATTATATAATTGCTTCATAAAACCTGTTGCCACTGATTTCCATGCACTTCTTATCGGGAATACAACAGCCTTTTCTCCCTGTTTCCCTTCCACTGGAATGCTGTAGAATTTATTTTTAGGCCTTCCACTTCTTCTTCTTCTACTTCTTCATTTGTCCAGTTTCTTCCATTTTTTAAGGACACACTGCACACCATGTTGAGACATGCCACATTTTCAGCTAATAGGTCTCAGGAAATCACCTTGTTGGTGGGAAAAATGCTATTTTATGTCTGTCAAACTTGTTTTGTAGCATCAACCAAAGAAATTGGAACAAATGACAGTTTAAGATACAATTTTAAACTGTTTTATGTCTGTTATGTATAAAAACTACACTGGCTTTTTGTCCCTTGAGTTAGGTGGATTTTATGCTTTAATCATGCATAGATCAGTGTTAAGTAACTCAAAAAGAAATATTAAAAAGAAAAAACAAACCAAAAAGAAAAAAACATAATCCTCTAAAAATGGTCGGGTACAAGGGCTAGATTGAAAACTGGTGAAAAAGCAGCCATTTTCCAAAGAAACACTTTGGAAAATATTCAGAAAGCTTTGAGAACTATTGCTCAAAACCACTTTAAAAACTTACATGAAAGTCTGGTTCCTTGGAAGCAAAATATAAAGAAACGAGATGTGGCTCACAACATTTGCACAGTACTATCTACTCTTGGAAGTTTGCTACACTTATACTTTAAAACCAAAGCCTAAAAGCACCAACAGAGTCATTTTATTCAACATTACTGTATAATAGTATTTTAACGACTACATGAAGACATTAAGAGTTGAATTAAACTATTCTGTAAAAAAGAAGCTTTGAGCCTCTGCAAGTTGATTTTCTTATTGTACCATACATAAAAGCCTACTTGAGAAGAAGGTAAAACACATTTATCAATCTCTAATTATATATATGGTCAGGAAAATCTGACTTGGTAACATTTGTACTTAATGGACCCTTTTCACAGCAGCCATTTTGACTTAAATTAGCTCAAATGTTAGTGGTGGCCCATTAAGTGTCCCAGTATGCTAATTCAGAGAGCCAGCCTCCACAATACTCTCCTCAAGTAGAAATCAGCCGTCATTAAATTTCCTGGATGCAGCTGTGCGTTTCCTGCTAATACAGTGAAAATCTGCTGTGAAAAAGGTCTGAGGTGTAAAACACAGGAAGGACAGGTACAGCCATAATCTAGCCAGGTCAGTGTTCTCAGTGAGAGGTTTAACGTGCCCCTGCAGGACACCCAGATGTTACGTAACATCTTTATACCCTCTAAAAAAATGTCATTGTCACAGTGGAAATTCTGATGAGCCGGAGTCACACTAATCAGGCAAACTTGGTCAAAATCAGACCCACTCCAAAGTGTGCCTCCTCCCAGTAGAGTCACACATTCAGACTTCCCACTGTTTCCGACAACCTTTGAAGTACACCTCCCGCCCTTCTCCTCCCAAACTTATGGGATAATTAGACCTGTGGGAAAGCCGCCAGGTCACAGAGAGGAGCAAGGAAATCAGTGAAGAATTACCCCTCTGATTAACAAAAGAGGCTGACCATAACCAATCACAAGCCAAGGCAGTCACAGGAGTTTCAGTTATGCAGCTCAGAGAGTCTGAAATGACTCATGCTTTTAAATCAGGCACATTCAATTTACATTCATAATTTTGGCATCAGTACGTTAAACATGCCTTTCTACCTTGCATTCACCGCGCAGCTGAAGAAATAAGGAACATACTGTTTTAAACATTTGACACTTACACCTACAATTTCTTCTCATGGTGGAAATAAATGATCTTGACTTATTTTAATCTGATTTTAACACATCTCCCCTCTAATAAAGTAAGATGATGAACCATCAGTTCCCCACAGCATTGATATCTTAAGTATTAGCTTCATTTCACTTCTTGGAAAATGACTTGGAAAAACACTAAAAGACAACTGCGAATGAGGAACTGTGAGAGAGTTTCAGTCCAATTTCAAATTCAGCTACTTAAGGGCTGTGAAGACTGTGGTTATCTCATCTTAAACGTGGATTTTTATTAGATGACGACCAGTAACTTACTCAGCTATCAGGCCATCTCTTCCTCTGGCATATCTCTGGTTGAAGAACTCTTCTTCCTCCTCTTCATCCTAAAGAAGACCACACCCGCAATCGAAGAGCGGTCAACACCAGAACATGTGTAACATACATCACGAACTTTAAAAACACTGCAAACCTTTGTCAGTTCCTGCGCATTGGCCAGATTATCCACAGCAATGGCCAAGAAGACATTCAGCAGCGTGTCTGTCGTAAAGCCGGTCAAGGACAAAAATGCCAAAACGTACAAATAAAAATCATATTCATTAGATTTTACCGCATGAATGTCAGTTAGCTTGCTCTTCAGGACCACTGAAGCAAAGAGCGAAATCATATGCCGTCATGACACCTAAGCACTAAATATCAGGCACTTGTTTCCATCCAAAGACACTATCAAATATTAATTTCTGCTTTGAGCCTATACTCCACCCAGCCACTGATTCACCTTTGACCCCTACCGTACTTGCTGTGATGTCTGTTTCTGGTCATTATTCACCCACTTGTATATTTTCCTTTCACCTTTTAACCACCGAAGCTGCAAATCTGTTTTCATCGCATTTACAAATAAAGACCACACACATCGACACCTTGACCTGACATATACATTCTTATGCTGCGTTTAAAGTCACTTACATTACCTTTCTTCATTATGCTGGTGCTGTTTGAACTTCAGTACGTCATCTTGACCATTTCTACTTGCCATATGATTGACTGATTAGATATTTATGTTGACAAGCTGTTGGCCAGGTGTAACTAAAAAGTGGCTGGTGAGTATATGTTTTCCACAGGACAGGTATTTACACTTTTCTCATCTTGCATAAATATTACTGACGACAGAGGATATTCTGCTAAAGTTTTTACTTTTGATACAACATCTTTATGCTAGTTTAACTTGGCGTACTTCTGTTGATATTAAGCATTTTAACACTCAGGTGTGTTGCTATTTTTATCTAAAATACTTCCACCACTTATCATGTACAGGCATTACGCTTTTTATCAGCGCTCTTTAACCACTTTTGAGGTCAACAAGGATACAATTTCCAAACAATGTGAGCACTATGAAGTAGATCGATGACCACATGCCATACTGAACGCCTCCCTGCGAGCGGATCCCATTATACATCACCTCGTTCCAGTCCTCGCCGGTCAAAATCTGTGGGCAAATTCACAGAATATTTTGCAAGGATAACGGCATTGCTCACATCAGATTCACAGCACAGGAGACAAAGTCACTGTCTACCAACCAGTTCAAAGTATAGTATTAAAATGGCAGCAAGGCAATAATTACAGTGTCTGCTGATCAAAACACTCTTTTACAGTGCAGCGGATGTGTAGCTGATACGATGTGGACTTTTTCCACGTTCCCCTTGTCTAATATTCATGTGCGCATATGTGTGCATGGATGTGTGGGATGATGGTGGAGGCAGGGGGTGGCGAGCGAGCGAGCGAGCGAGCAGAGCTGTTTAATCTGCGCCCGGGGTGAGAAATATCCCAGGGTGCAATGTGTCATGGAGAGCAGGCAGAAATGAGGGGATCTGTGGGAGCCAAACCTGAAACACTGTCATGATGGCAGCTGGAAACGTGTCAAAGTTGGTGGGAGTGTAATCTTCAAAGATGAACCTAGAGGGGAGGCAGATAGAAAGCAGGGTCAGATATGACCAAGGAAGAATGGGAGGAGGAGGAAGGAGAGGGGGAGGAGGATGCAGAGCTATTTTCATCTGGACATATCACTTCCTCTCCTCTTATTTTAGGACACCATTGAGGAAACTGGTGCTTAGATCGTAGGAAGCAGATACTGTTTGTCAAAACCGTGCCATTATTATTGAAATCAAAAGGAAAAGCGATTTGGCCGAGTTCACTGACAATTAAGGATGTCAGTACGTACCTCCCTCCAAACAGCTGCATCCCCAGCAGAGCAAACACCACAGTGAAGAGGAAGAGAAGGAAAAGCAGGCTGATAATGGACTTCATGGAGCTCATGAGGGACACAACTAAGTTCCTGAGAGAGGCCCAGTATCTGGGAGAAAAAAAAGAAAAGAAAATAACACGCCCTTGGGGTTTTGTTTTTTGTTTAGCTGGGATCTGTAAATATTCATCGTGCAACCCAGGCTGACATGATTTACTTTCTCTGTGAACTGTCCTGCTGCCCCACTTACTTTGTGATCTTAAAAATCCTCAGAAGTCTCAGCGCCCTGAGCACACTGATGCCGAATGACATGCCAGGCCTGAAGAAACCCCACACCACCTCAAAGATGCTGCCGACAATAACCTGCAATTCATGTCAGGATCATACAAGAAAAAAAATCAAGCTTTGTATGCTTCACCCATGTGTTTCATCTCTCAAGCAGCAATATAGAAATCCTCTTTTTGTTTTGCAGGTGTTTTGTCAGTTCTTTCGCTTATGACCTGTTTTACTTTGAAAGTTGGTTTTCATGCTCAGTTTTACTTCCTGTCAGTTTTATTCCCTTCTTCAGTTTTAGCTGTGTTGATTATTATATCCCTAATCAGCCCACTGTGTGTATAAAGTCCAGTCCTCCCTTTGTTCTTAGTAAAGATGGTTGATTTTGGTTTATATATAATCTATTCAAGTAATACAAAATTGTATTGCTGAGGTTAGTGCTAGTCTTCATGTAGCACAAAAAATGTATATGTTCTAGCACAAAGTGAGAAAAGGAGGACCTCACCCCACAGTCAAAGCAGTTGAAAGATGAGTGGAAGTACAGTCGGAAACCCAAACCATACATTTTCAAAAACATCTCAGCCAGAAACAGCCCCAGGAAAACAAACTCTGCATAGTCTGAAGATTAAAGAGAGGTAAAACAGCAAAAGTCAGAAAGCAGAATGAGGCAAGAATGCATCTTTTGACCTGATTTCACTTTAAAAAAAAAAAAAAAAAAAGGTTTTTAAAGCAAACTGCACAGACATTCACAAAAGAAACCCACAGAGGAAGACGGTGAGCCAGTCGGGTTGGTTGTGGTGGACAATGGCCACACAGATGGTGTTGAGAGCCACCAGACTGAGCACCATCAAGTAGAAAGTGTCTGTCTTCACCATGCGGCGGATCGAGATGCGCAGCATGCGCTCCTTACGTCGCAAATAGGCAGCTGGGCCACGACGGCCGCTGCGGAAATTCATCCTCGATCGTGACATGCCTGAAGGAGAAAGAGGGAGAATAAGAAAGGAGAGCGTTTTTACAGAGGGAAGCGGGGGATTTTTCGAGTTAGTCATATGCAAGTAAAATGTAACTCAAGAGCTCAGACACAGGTGATATCCTGTAAAGAAAGTAGGAAGAAGCCTACTGTAAAGACAGTGAGTAACTGAGCTTCACTCACTGGCGGTAGACATGTCTGTATACTTGTCATCCCCCGGTGCTCCTCGCCGCGCGCCGGTCTTCTTACTCGACCTCTTCAGCACTAAAGACGTTTCACACAATTTCAACTTTACCAAAACCTCAACTTTGCTAACTTTACATCAGAAATGAAAATTAAAACAACGGGTGAAATGGTGACTTCTGCTGTCACACTAAAGGTCCACTTAAATAAAATAACTGTAACAGTTGTGCCTGTAATACAACTCATTAAAAGTCTGCTTTAAATCAGGCATTTCCATCACTAACATCCATGGACAGTTGCCAAGACAATAAACTATGTTTTTTAACTGTGATTTTTTAAACCCATTAAATTGATATAACATTAATATAAGCATAGTTGTGATGGTTACCTCCAGGTTATATATGTATCATAGTATCATAGAATGAGATGTAGTTCGGGATCAATACAAATATCGATAGTATTGATACCGACTCTGGTATTGGTATTGGATCGATACTAGTGCGCTAGGATTGATACTTTGTTTCTATTCTTTAACTTCAGTATATAGCCCAAAGAATTGTGTTGAATAAACTATTTTGTTTTTGGAAAATACATAAAAAACTGAACTGAAGTGTCAGGTCTATTTTATTTATAGCCCATAGCACATTTAAATAACAGAAGATGATCCAAAGTGCTTTAGAGACAGCCACATTTCCATTACAGGTCTCCAAAACAAACAAACAAAATGTTCAAAATACATAAAAAGCTGAAAAAGGTGGTTTATTATATTAACTAATTATTGTGGAAAAATAAAGATCACAGTGATTTAGGGGTCATTAAATGTGTTAACAATTTGAAATTGATGATTCATCTCAAAAATAATAACAACACACTGCCCTCCCGTTTCTAAGTTAAAAGCACTGATGTTGGTATTGGCAACACTGGCCCTGTATTTACTTGGGATCAAAACAATACCAAAATTTGCAGTATCACACACCATGGATACACAGTGTATTTTAAAGTGCTGTTGACCTATACCTGTCGTAACACGTGGTGTTAGAGGGGATTCATGAGTTTCATGAGGGTGCCGGCAGGTAGCTGCAGCATGGGACGAGTGTGACTATCATACGAACATATGCCTCGGAAGGGGGACACATTGAGCACTGGTAAGGTTTAAATGTAAAAGTTTATATTTTATATTCAGCCATATAGTTTTTAATTTACCACAAATTTCTATGTCTATTACTTCAAAAACTATAACCTTTTAGAATTGGATGATTCTTTTGGATGCATTCTGTACATGGACAATTCTAAAATCTGTGTGAACTTACCATCTAATGGTGATCTCCCTGAACTTTTATTCTCCTCTGCAAGCATCACCTCCTCTGTAATACAATAAAACTGGAGGTTACATATTTGTTTTTAATCAAGCAGCAGCTGAAACCCACATTTCAGAGTTACAGCGTTCATTGTGTCTGCAAACAGCTGCAGCAGGAACCGAGGCCAAACTGATGTAAATGCTGCACTGAGAGGCCGGTGTGACCTTCTTAAAGACAGAGCTCCTTTTCTCGCTCACATTCTCGCAATATCTCGCTCTCTTTTCTCCCCCTCTTCCCACACTCTCCCACACCCGTGCACACATGACTGCACATGCACAGTGACTCTCTCTCACACACACACGCACGCACACACACACACATGCATGTAAGCACACAAAACCGCGTGTATATGCGCACACACACAAATTTAAGTCAGTGAGTCAGTATCACCTTTTTCTCACCCTCTGCTTGCGTGGGAGACTAGCAGTGTAGATTGCCATTACAGCACTGTGTGTTTGCTGCAACTCAACTCAGCTACTCTGCTCCGGATCCAAAAGTCTGAAGGTGTCTGCAGCAAACCAGGCCCTCTTCAAAAATGCAATGAAATCACTGTGTCACTTTGCACTGGGCGATTACTTTTTAATTAAAGGAGGAGACTCAACGTATCGGCACATAAAGGGGAAACATGTAGTTTGGCTCTCTCTGTTTAACAGCTATGTGAAGCAAAGCTGTGGTGGGGTTACGTGCTGGAATATTTCTGAACAGTGAATCCAGGCTAACACTTTGTTTAAAGATTACATTGCCAAAAGCATTCACTCACCAGTCCAGCTGTGAAATTTCCTCACTACTAAATATTCCACAGTCAACTGTTAGTGGTATTATAACAGTGTGGAAACGTTTGGTTATAGAAATCCTCCCATAACCGGAAAAAAAGAAAAAAAATAGATTGATTGATTCAGAATTTTTCTTTGATTCATCAAAAATGTCTCGTCAAAACATCCAGGATTAAGTGGCTGAAGCCTCTCCACACTCACTGTAATAAAAGATGTAAAGTTGTTCTGCTGCCCAGTACCTGCCCTGTCTATCCAGGCTCGGTAGCCATTCAGTTCTCTTTCCACCTGCTGCTGGCGACGCAGTTTCATAAAGGCCCTCCGGTTCTCCACCCTCTCTCTCTCCTTCGCAAATTCTCTGAAAAGATAAAAACATATGAAAGCAACTGTCTTCACTCATAATACGGACTGAAATGTTGACATAAACTGGGCAAACTTACCCAGACAGGACTCCCAGAACTAGATTCAAAACAAAGAACGAGCCAATAATGATGAGAGGGATGAAGTACATCCAGTTCCACGTTATACCCAAGGCATCATTGGTCTGAAATCCATAATTTTTATGTTATTAAACACTCAGCATCATTGCACTGCTCAAGCCTTCAAGGGGAAGAGAGATCACACTGATGATGTAGAGGTCTCAAAAACTTGTGTATCAAATATGAAACACTAGGCATTAAGGGTTCAAGGGTCGACTTTCAGGTTCAATGCTTCTGCTCACGTTATAGAGGACAGCCGTCCATCCCTCCATGGTGATACACTGGAAGACGGTGAGAACAGCAAACAGGATGTTGTCGAACTGTGTGATGCCGTCATTGGGCCCGATCCAGGTATCGTTGCAGTCGTACTTCTCTGGACACTTCCTCACACCGCACGCAAATGCCAGCTCTGACGAGTCGACAGTCTCATTGTCTACAAACATGAAACATAAATGTCACGGTGCCCATTTATTGAAGCACAAACATAATGACCCCAGATATTCATGATCTACTGCCGCTTTCTTGGTTGTGCTCCTTACAGATTCTGTGGTAACTGAGCGTTTACATGAAAATGGAGGACAAATGAGGACAGACGTGAAAGTCCAGCTCTACCGCAAAATACAGATGTGGAGGGACAAACCAGTGATAGCACCCAAACTGGATCCACATTTCCATGGCAACAGAAACAAGCAGCAGTGCTAAAAACAAAAGCTTTCACAAACGGCTCACATCCTGGCAATGAGAGAGGATATTCACAGATGATTGGCAGATGCAGGGCATACAGAATCTGTCTGCAATTTTTATATCATACCCCAACTTCAACTGCGTAACACTGTAACATCTGGATCTGGTGGGTCTCAGGTACTAGGTTACTAGTGTGTGGTGGCTATCAAAGAAGTAGTTAAAGAAGATATTGTGAAATAATGTCTTCCTTTCTTGTGTTTCTTCTTTTATTTCGCTCCACTCAAGTGGAAGGTGAAGCCGGCAGATGGTTATCTTAGCTCAGCATAAACCCTGGAAACAGTCCAGTCTGGCACTTTAAAAAGCATTACAAGATTCGGCCTAGCAACAACAACACAGCTGATAACATGTTACTGTATAGCTTGCTTGTTTTAATCCATTTTTTTTATCCTTTTTTTTTTGTTTTATATTTTTTACACTTTTTTGCACAGAGTGAAGAGTCAGGTTGGTGTTTCCAGTGTGTTTGCTATTCTCAGCTCTAGATGTGAGAGAACGACCTTTTAATATTTGTAGTGAAACAATCACTAACACGTACATTATACACTTGCCTATCCTCCATTGGAAATACATTTTTGCTTTGTGTTATCTCACCTTAGTGCTTGACCCTCGGCAGCATTTATGTTCATCTGCCGACAGAGTAAAAATCTCTTTGCTTAGTTTAAATCTGGCTTTAGGAGATACAAGCAGGATTTAGTGAAATCACAAGCCTCATGATTCATATTTTTATGCATGATTATTATTATAAATTTGCTATGGAAGAAGGTTTAAATGTAAATTTAAGAAACTTTTTTTGTGTTTGAAAACATGTCTTTAAGCTTTAAATTTTGTAGGAACAATGGAGCAATTTATTTCTCCTGCTCTGTACGCGGTGACAGCTATAATATTAAAATTTTATACCTTGATCCATCCCTCAGCCGTGTTGGGCGATGACAGTAAATGCTATGGTGTGGTGGTGTGATTACAGAGTAGTTGTTGACTAATTAAGCAGTAGCTAAATCAGCCAGCAACAACTCTAATAATACCTCTGAGCCTGCTGCTACTGTAATCTATGAAGGCCTGAGTTTCTCAAACAAAGATGTTCACACCCTCTGTTAGAGAACAATGAGTAAATCACACATTGAGCTTACCTGGCGAATCAGTCAGAGTAAGTTACAAGGCATCCAAAACAAACCCTGAAAATATGCCTCTAAATTCAGCGGTGATACAATGGCGGCATGTGAGCCCTCAAATTGATAATAAAATACAATCGAAGGAGTCATTTACCTGTAATCAGTATTATCTACATTTAGACTGATCATGATTTTATGATACCAAATCACGATGTTTACAGCAAAGTTTAAAATGGCGACGACATTTTTCTCCCTTGAAACTTGAAAGTGGATGTCTTTGGATTTCATGTTGTCAGCACTCAGAGCTATAACAACTGCAAGGACATCACCGCCGCAGTGAAAAAGCATTTTAATCTTTGTGTGTGTGTGTGTGTGTGTGTGTGTGTGTGTGTGTGTGTGTGTGTGTGTGTGTGTGTGTGTGTGTGTGTGTGTGTGTGTGTGTGTGTGTGTGTAAAATGTTTACACTCTGAGCTTTTTCCT
>VURO01018843.1:0-21161 GCA_015108175.1 Pelvicachromis taeniatus | reverse complement strand
AACAAAAACATATCAACAAAAAAAAACAAAAAACAAAAAACAAAAAACCAAAAAAAAAAATTAAAAAAAATAAATATTTTAAAATAAAAAATAAAAAAAAAAAAAAAAAAAAAAAAAAAAAAAAAAAAAAAAAAAAATTATAAAATAACACGAAAACAGTAAACCATCTTGAAAGGTGTTCAGAAGTCCAGAAAAACTCAACAGAAACCAAGACTGAAGAAAACTGAGGCATAATATTGTTAAAAATAATTTGTCGTCAAAACAAGAATCCTAAACTAAACTGACAAAGCATAAAAATTAAAAATTAAAACGCTAAAATAATAGAAAGACCTACATTGGCTAAAAGTTCAAAACTTAAAAACCAACACAAAACCTGAACCTTCATCAAAATAAAGCAACCAACATAGGCATGTGTAAGGCAAATAGACATTTATGGAAATGCAGGGTACAGTTTAAAAAAAAAAGAAACATTATATTAGTTTTTGTTTTTTTGTTTTTTACTGTGTTTCTAACCAGGAAACATTTGTATTGCACGCTGTTAGAAATAGATGTGGGCTCATTTGATCCCAGCCTCAGGTCTGGATCATCGTCAGGTTTTCAAGCTTCTTACTAACAGCCTTTCCAGTGACCCACCACGTAAGCTGGTTTAATCGGGGACTGTACCGACTCGTTTCATTGTAGTGCTTCTTTTGATGACAGTAGACTGAATGTGGGAAGTGCAAGGTTTTTTTTCCTCAAGAAATCCTATTTTTGCACATTTCTTCACACTTAATTTGAAGTTGCTCTTTTATGTGCCGTTACTGAGTGGTCTGTTGGTCTGTTTGAGATTAATTTGAACCAAAATAAGGTCGGCACTCCAAATCGGGGAAGTCTGACCAAACTAAACGCTAAAATAATCAGTATTTCTGATTCTGTTTAATCATTTTTCTCAGGTTCCACAAGCACAAGTTTAGCTTTCTTTACTGCCACGCTTAAAACCCATGTCCACAAATTATAATACGCTTAATCTTAATTTATCTTTATCGCACTTTGGGGCTTTCTCTGGTAGAAATACACAAGAATTTTTTAAAAAGGATGACCTGGCAAAATACAGCCCTCTGAGAGTTTACTGAAGACAGTAAAAGCAAATAGTCCCCGTCCTCGTGAGTGAATTGATTTTCAGCTCTTAATGGCTTCACACCTTCAGGCATCATTGACTTTCTCTGCTTAAATGCGTCAAACTGCTGCCAGAGGTCGTCAGGCACTGAAGCATTAAATGTACCCACAATTACACCAAACAAGCGTGAGCAGGAAGACTTTGCTATTATGGGTGAGAATTGTGGAATAGCCGCTGTGTATCTAATATATAGTATCTTCTGTAAATTAAGGAATTTTTCACATTGCTAGCTAGATTACATAAATTACATTTAGCAGCTTAATATTCAGTTTTTTCTTCGTGTGTTGGTGTAAACTCAACACACGAGGGAAAAGAGAAAAGAGAAAACATCCAGTGATCAGCAGATCTCTGGGTGACAAAAAAACGTCAAGCTTTTGGGAAGTAACTCAAATAACTGTTCGTTACAACCAAGCTATGCAGAAGATCACGCTGGTGCGGGAAACTGAGGCTATAATTTGCACAAGATTGCCAAAATTGGACGACAGAAGGCTGGAGAAATGCTGCCTGGTCTCAAGAGTTTCAATTTCAGGTGCAACAGTTGGATGGTAGGGTCAGAATTTGACCCATCAACATAAAAGTATGTATCCAGCCTGCCTTGTATCAATGGTTCAGGCTGGTGGTGAAGGTGTGATGGAGTGAGGGATATTTTCTTGGCACACTTTGGACCCCTCAGCTCATCATTGTTTAATGCCACAGCCTATGGCTGACCATATCCATACCTTTATGACCACAGCGTATCTTCTGATACCTACTTCCAACAAGAACGTGTACCATTCGACAAAGTTCAAGTCATTTCTTGGTTTCTTGATAATGGAAATCAGTTTGCTGTATTGAAATGGCCTCCACAGCCACCGGATCTCAATAGATCATCTATGGGATGTGATGGAATTGGCGGTCCCCATCGTGGACGTGCAGACGGCAACTGTGTGATGTTACCATCAATAAGGACCGAAATATCTCCGAGAAATGTTTCCAGCAGAATTAATTAAGAATTAAGGAAGTTGATCCTGGTTTTAGCAACAGAGGATGGTGAATGTTTCCTTTCTTTTTTTTTTCCTTCTCTGTTGCAAAAGAAAGGTGATCGTTCTGAAAATCATCCTTTGAATTATTCAGAGAAACATCCTCCTCTTGAAGCACTGAGGTTATTCATGATAAATGTCATGGGTTCACATAATCAGCTCAGAAGTAACTTCTGAAACTCTTGTTGTATTATAAACACAAAGCATTTAATAAAAGTGTGTTATTTTACTGATCTTTGACTTTAGAACAAAACTCTAAAGATAATGAGCTCTATCTGTTTATGGATTCTGCATAAATATCAAAGGCAATTAACCTTTTTCCACATATACAGATATTACTGTAACTGGAGGCGTTTTGATAAAGAGGAAAACTGTTTTCAGTGCCCCTGATGTCTGTTTTAAAAGCAAACTCTTTTAAAGTAGGTTTTACCCTCAACGTCGCTGACTGGGGCGGCGTGGCAGGTGAAGGGGGGTGAGTTAAAGTAGATACAAGTTCTCGTATCTACTTTAAATCCAATTAACAAATTTCATTTCTAGAGACTGTTTACTCTCTAGATGCTTGTCCAGCTTAACTCAAACATACAGTAAATATCCCAGAAACTTGGATGATGATGATGATGATTATTATTATCATGTTTTATAATTTAGCATCAATTCAATAATGAAGAAGCCAATGCTTTTTCTGTCAACTGTCAATTACAATGCAACAATCTCTAAAAACCTTACTTTTGCAATCTCGCTCTTCACCTATAAATACCACTCCAATTCCAAAGACGTTGTCACACTGTAAATGCAAATAAAAATTAAATGCAATTATATGCATGTCTCAAAAATCCCTATTTTATTCAACATAGAACATGTAAAGAAACCGTGTCAAATATTTTTGTAGCATCTCCTTTTTTAGTAACAGTCCATAAAGATCAGTGAACTGAGTAGATTGTAGATTTTAGCTTCTTTTTAAAATTTTTCATTTCATGATGCATCAAATGAATGATGCAACTGGAGAAAGTTCTGGACTGCAGGCAGGCTAGTTCAGCACCCAGACAAATCTGCTCCGAAGCCATGCTGTTGTAACAGATAAAGTATGTGGTTTAGCATTGTCTTGCTGAAATATACAAGGCCTTGTTTCAGGCCAACCCCTGTAACAAGACGTTGTGTGGGTGCTCTAATACCTTTCAGTTTTGATGATGCCTTTTGTAGATGTGCAAGCTGTCAAGTCAAATGAGTTCCGACAACAAGATGGAGGGTCTCTTTCCTCTTTAATCTGAAAGTCATGAGGCCCTCTGTTCTGTAAGTCTGTTTTCTAAAAAGGGTTTAAAGCATTTCTGGATCGTGTTCATATATGGCTTCCTCTTTGCATCACAGAGCTTTAACCTGCATTTATGGATGAAATAACAAACTGTGTTCACAGATGCAGATTTCTGGAAGTGTTCCTGAGCCCAAGCAGAGATTTATATGACAAAATCACAGCTTTTGTTATAACGCAGTGCTGCCCGAAGGCCTGAAGATCACGGCCATCAATTATTGACTTTTTAGCTAGTTCTTGCGCACAGAGATTTCTCCAATTTTGTGTGAGATGTTATATAAAATAAAGAAAGAAGGGGAAAAAGACAAAGCATGAGACCTAAGTAGGGTGACTTTGTGTCTGTGTTGTTCAATTTATGCAGGTCCAGATATGAGGGCAACCTCATCCTTGAAATGAATCACCGACTTAGTGATGGTGATTCATTTTCTCCATTTAATGAGGGCAGTTTGCTTTATATCTCAAGGAATACATCAGGTTTTCCATCACATTTTTATTCCTTCTGTCTATTCACAACTAAGAGGTTCCATTTTGCAGGAAACCAGAAGAATGTTACACAAAACCACTACTTCTTCATTCATGTTCATTCTAGGGTCTCTTTTATTTGGTACAATCTCTCTTCTCTCCATCAGGAAAGTCTTTAAAGATACTGCATTTCCCCAAAAAGGACTCTTCAATCTTTTCAAATAACAGGGGGCAGTGTTGCTTATTTTTTAATGTGCAACGGATGAGAAGGTTTTAAAGACTTTCAGCCCTTTTTTATCAGTTTGATACAGTTATTTTAGATGTAAATGTCATGAAGGAAACAAAGGAGTTTGGAATTATAACCATCTCAGTCTCAGAGATACCGAGTTTTGCAGATATCAATTCACCCAAAGCTAATTTGGAACAGCTACTAGAGTGAATAATAGCTGTCCAATAGTTATTGTTGACAAAAAATGACTACGACATCTTAAATCAATATAGAGCATGACCCAAGATGTCACCAGAAAATGTAATTTCCAGAGATTTCTTTCAGACATCAGAGTCTTGGAAACAACGCGTGCAGTAAACAGCATCCAGTTGACTAAAACTGGATATCTGAGCGGTTTGAGACTTCAGTGTCATGTGTTTCCTTCAGGTCTGATCCGATCACGTGTGCGAGGAGCCAACACGGCCTCTGCTTCGATCTTGACCTTTCTGGACAGCCACTGTGAGGTCAACACTGACTGGCTGCAGCCTATGATACAGAGAGTCAAGGAGGTACAGTCGCACAGGCTCACACACACTTAATCAGACACTTAAATGCATGCTGCACATATCCACACGCACAGCCTCATGAATATGCTCGGAGGTGGAACAGTTATTTTCTTCTCTGTGGTAGATTTTATTGACTGTGATGCAATATGTTGGCACTGCGTGTTGTTAAATAAACACTCAATTTGTTCAGCTAAGATTCAAGTCAGACTATACCAGATGTCACACTTCTCTGCCGCAGCTGGAAAGAGTTTGGTGGGCTTTTCCCTCCTCACTCTGTTTTCCACTCGGTCCTTTGCATGAAATCACTTCATATAGTGCGCTACATTGAAATTGTGCTATATATAGTTGTCTCTGCCTGCTTTGGGTTCATTTTTTCTTATTTGATAAACACATATGTCAGTGACAGTTGACAGCTGACTTTAACAGGACAAAATGATGATAACTGAGTGACCAAAATCTTAATTAGCTTCTCACAACGGTGTCTCCGCTATACAGGAAACTCTGAATGGGATAATGAGGGAGTGGCTTGGTTGAGTTGGCTGCTTTGTGTAGCAGCCATTGCGTTTATTCTTACAGCGTAGTCTTTAAATCAATAACACTCTTTGTCAATGACACATTTTCCTGATTCACTGCCTCTTAAAAAAACAATTAGGCCGTCCATTAGGAGCACTATAGTACTGTCACATCCGGCCGTGACTGTTTTACACTTCAAAATATGATGCAATGCCAGCTGTCTTCATTATGTGGCGGATTTTTTTATTTTTTTTATTTTTAATATTGGTGTTTTTTCCATGTGAACTTTCTCGGACATTTCGGCTGTAAGAACTCACTGTTTCTGTTCCAGTCCGCTTTCTTTTTCTCACAAAGTCACACAAGTGAGGTGCACAGAGAATGGAAATACAGAGCGGCACAAAATCATGTGCAGAGATCCATCCATCCATCCATCTTCTGCCGCTCATGTGCAGAGATTAAACACATGTGCAGAGATGAATGCGTTTAATTCCGGAGAAATGAGTGTGTTGATACAGTTGCGGAAAAAAGTTAATCACCTGCCGGCGATGGTCTCCTCCCTGCACTGACATTATTAGCATCCTGTGACTATGACTGGTTACGCTTGAGAACAACTGCTGATCCCCCCCCCAAATCCCAGGCTGTCCCAATGACTGTGGTCAGCAGGAGCTGCTTCATGACATATTTCTCTTAGTAATCACCTTTCTCATGTTCATGACTCCACTAAATGTGTGACACTGTGATTGTAGCTCCTTCCAGTTTGCTGCAGTTTCTTCCTCGTCAGCAATGCACTGCTTCTTAATTTTCTTCCTGCTTGGCATTTTAACAGCATGCTTGTTTCTCAAGGCCTACACTATAAGAAAAGAGTTTTGAAAACTCTAAATATTAGAGCAAGAAGAATCAATAGATTTTTTTTTGCTTTTCTCAACTTGTGGCTTGTTGTTTTACTTTATGAGATATCTGGCATCTTGAATTTTCTTTTTGGGGTATTTTTGCCTTTATGTGACATTGCAGATTAGACAGGAAAGACGAGAAAGACACTCAGCAAAGGGCTCCGGGTCAGAATCAAACCTAAACCCAGGCTGGTGTATTTTAACCTTTATAGCATATGGGCTCCGGCCCAACCAGCAAGCTAAACTGGCTTCTTATTGACCTAATTTCAGTATATCTGTGAGGTTGACAATAACATTTGTTTCAGTGGTGTGCTTTTCCTTGTGTTATATTTATTACTGTGTCCTCCGTATATGTTATTGTGTCATTTGAGTTTTGCATTTTGGATTGTTCAGATTCGGTTCTTTGTACTAGTTACTAGGGATGGGAATTGATAAGAATTTAGTGATTCTACTATTAATACAAGTGTCCTTATTATATCCTAATAAGGACACATGTATGATCCTTTTTTTTTACCACTAAATATTGAAAGCTGAAACCAGTAGCTGCTTACCTTAGTTTAAAGCATAAAGACTAAAAAAAACATCTAGCTTGGAATAAAATCCATATAGATTTCATGTTTGACCCTTTTTTTGGCCCAAAGTTGTGCTTAAGATGTTCCCTTTGGTATTTAAATAGTTATTCCAGCTCCATTTCTTTAGCCTTCATGCTAAGCTGAAGTTAGAATCTCATGATTGTACCCTGATATTAATCGCATAGACATGAGCATTCAAACAGTCTTCAAATTTAATTCTGGGCAAGAAAAGTAGTATACGCCACAAAAAGACTGATATTCATTGCTATATCCCTGTCCCCTTGGCCTCCCTTAAAAAGAAGACGGGTGTGTTTATCTGCAGGAAATAAAATAGGCCTTTATTTTGCTGAAGGACAAAAGTCTTCTGTTTGTTTAGAAAGTACATCAGAAAAAGTGCACCCATTCAGAAACTGCATGCAGGACAAATCAAGCTACAAGCTATATAGTCAAGCTACATATCATGTTTCTTTAGCGCAAACCTCACAGTTTATATTCACAAGACTCGACACATTGTGGGTGAACACACAACTTGTTTGTGTTTCTTTAGCTTTGGGCGGCTGTGACTCATCCAGCTTTTATTCTGGCGTTCACGAGAGTGCCGGCCTCAGAGATAATTTACCAGCCCCAGAGTTCAACAACACCACGCCTTGCATTTGTTCGTGTCCCAGAGACCAAAACCCTGGTTTTATTAAAGCCTCTGGGAGCAGAAATGATCATGAATAATAATCTCTGTTTTAATCTAATTATGCTTTTCCCTTGTTAATTAAAACCAGCAGGCATAACAGCACAATTCAAATGTTGCTAATGTGCAGCAATGAGCTTCTCACTGACAAATATAAAAGGAGCATCATTCAAATAATCGTCTATGTCTGGTTAATCTTATGTGGTCGCTCTACCTTGCTTGTTTTCATCTTTGCCGGCACAATTTCTTTAACTTAATTATTAAATCGTAAAGAATTGTAATGCTCTGAAAGAAAAGTCTCATATATATGGAATTAAAAACGTGTTTTTAATTGTAATCTTTTACCCCAGCATGCATTGTCTGAGTTTTATTACTCAAAGACTGATGGCATTCCTTGATGATAAGGTGAAGGAACAGAGATCCTGACATATCAAATGGCAAGAGCGAATTGTGAATTCGCCTGCCGGTTCTTCAGTATGATTGACAGAAATCAGAATCATAGACTATGAAAGAAATATTCGGACTGACAACAGACGCAACAACACATTTTTGTATTATTGTGTCTCATTTTTTGGTTCTGTGAAATATAAAGTGGTATTAGGAGACAGGATGGGGCTAGTTGGTTATCACACTAATTATGGTGGATAGCCGTGTAGCACCATACGCACAATCATCTGACGTGACATGAATCTGTTGATAGCACATTTTAACAGAATAACATGCACACCTGTTTCAGTTAACAAATACAATTTCACAGGCAAAGTACTGCGTCATAAATTCAAACGCAGAAAAAAGGTGACATTGATTTTGCAAGTGCAGCCACTTTATGCATTACCAAACCACAGAGACTCATTAAAAGCCCAATAAATGTCCATTGCTTAAAGCTGTTGAGAGCATCACTTTTCAAATTGCTCTCTGGCAGAGTGGCTTTTCACACTCGCTCTTCCCCCGCACTTTTCAGTGCAACAAGCACAGAGTTCACAGCGGGTTCAATCTCTGATAAAGAGACGGACGGTTCTAATTGGAAACATTCATTTGGATTGTCCCGAGCTGTAAGCTGTTCGACTACATGGGCATGCACACGAATGCTTCAGGGAAGTATTGGCACAGGCATCGCAGACAGATGCAGGCAGGACATATGCACTTGAGTACGCACAAACCAATCAACGGTTCTGTCTTTTAGAGTTGACGGTCAGATTCGAGGGCTTAATGGGAAGGTTAGGGACGCTCAGCTTATGTTCTTCAAAAGTAATCAGTGCGTGCTTGTTATTATTCACATCAAAAGAATAATCAGAGCTTACATGCACGTTTAGAGTACCGCACGCAGTTCTTCCAGAAAAATTGTTTGATTAAAACAAATAGTTTCCCAGCTGTCAACTCCCTCAGGCCCCTAATACTAATAAAGGTATATTTTTATTAAATGTTCTTGTTTTATTTAATTTGTTTCTCAGCATTATTCTTATTTCCCTGTGATCAGAGACTGGAAATTGTAAAGAAAAACCTGCGGTTAGAAATGCAAAGGCTGAAATATGTTTTATTCTTCAACTGAAAGTCAGTCTTTTGTCAAGTAATTTTAAAAATCTTCATCCATCGTGATCCGTTGAAATACATTAAACAAATTCTATTTAAGACTTTAAATATTAAATAATAGAATTAATTTACAGTAATATGTCATTGTGTTCTCCTCCCATGCAGGATCATACAAGAGTGGTCAGCCCCATCATCGACGTCATCAGCCTGGATAACTTTGCCTACTTGGCTGCCTCTGCTGACCTGAGAGGAGGTCAGGGCACAATAAACATGTCATACACAGTGATAGTTGATCACACAGAGATCTGCAGGTTAAACAAACCTTTGTGTCATGACATTATGATTCCTGACAGAATTCAATACCTACGGCTGAACAATAAAAGAGGTTTAAATATTTCATTGTTTCATTGAAAAGCAGTGATTTATAGAAGAGAGTTTTTCCAGAGATGTAAGGCTACGATTGATATTAAATTCAGGCCAATTTATTAGGTGAAATCATGCAACTGAGTTCAGCCAGAATATCTGTCATCTTGTCCGCTTTGAACTCATGTCTAGACTGCAGGATTATAAATTTGAAGAGGAGAGCTGACTTTTTACTTCCCCCCATGCTCTCTTTTTTGTCAGGATTTGACTGGAGTCTCCACTTTAAGTGGGAGCAGATTCCCATTGAGCAAAAAATGGCAAGAAGTGACCCCACTCAGGCAATAAGGTATGTCTCCAATAATATTTTGTCTGATAATATGCTTTGACTCATATCTGGAACATTCACTTATGCACTATACGTGCATTATACCCTCACAGGCCACTTCATTAGATATGATAGTTATATGTGTTCAACAGCACATTAATGCCAGTATCAAATCCACCAATAAGAAAGCAACTCAGTGCCTTTAGTCACTTAGATGGTCAAGATAACCCACTGAAGTTCAAACCAAGCATCAGTGGACAGATGAAGCCAAAGTCACCAAGCTCAGATAATCTCAGACTGGTTTCTTGAAGAGGACACTGAACTCAAGTAGCCTCCACAGTCACTAGATCTCAATCTAATATAGCTTCTTTGGGATGTGGTGGAACAGGAGATTCACATCATGGCAAATCTGCCGCAGCTGTCATTTCAACATCAACCAGAATCTCTGAGGAATGCTTCCAGCACCTTGTTGTATCTGTGCCATAAAAATTTAAGGCAACGCTGAGGGAAAAATGGAATCCAACCCCAGTACCAGCAAGATGTGACTAATAAGGTGGCCAGAGAGTGTATACTGTATGTGAATGACACATTATGGGTGAATATGTCAGTTTTAGTTCTTGGATTAGACTATAGTTAAAATAGAGAGACATATCCCATTCTACAAAAGTTCAAGATGAATAATCATAGTCAGGTCCTTTCTATGTAGGGATTTGCAGTCAGTGTTTTCCCCCCAAAACATGTCCAAATTGCAGCAAAGTAGTTAATGCATAACATCTGCTGAGCAAAAATACTGGCAAAATGCAACTTTAAGCTCTTTTGATTTGTTGTTTCTTTCTGGAAAATATTCCCTTCTGGTGATTCTGATGAGGTCTGTCTGAATAAGTGTGCGATGAAGTTTCGTAACTCCTTCCTTTCCTCCACTCTGCAGGACTCCCGTCATAGCTGGCGGGATCTTCGTCATGGACAGGAGCTGGTTCAACCACCTCGGCCAGTATGACACCCACATGGACATCTGGGGAGGGGAGAACTTTGGTGAGATCATCGATGATTTCTAACCCTACTTGAATCAGATGACTTTTATTATCATATCATCCTCCACATGCATCCCACACCAAATGTCTTTAAATAAAACTAAGCCTTACTCTGCTGACAAAGCCTTACCAGACTCTAACAATGTAAATATTCCCAACTTTATTCAAGATGAAGGATTCTTAACAAGGTTATGTTAATTGATGACATTTACAATTACCTAATGTTGGCTAGGAGCAGGAAAGTAGGAGGATCAGAGTTAGCGCATGTACTTAACCAAAATAAAAGTCATAATGTTTATGAATCATTTGCTGATTCCGTGTAAAATAAATACTGAGCCCTGTGTTTACAAGGTTTTCTAACAAAAATAATTCAATGACATATTAAAGAAAATTATACTTATGTCAATTTAGTGCTACAGTAAGCATATTTTGTAAAATACAAAGCCATTCATCCATCCATCCATTCGCATCCGCTTATCCTTTTCAGGGTCGCGGGGGGCGCAGGAGCCTATCCCAGCTGTCTTAGGGCGAGAGGCGGGGTACACCCTGGACAGGTCGCCAGTCTGTCGCAGGGCTAACACACATAGACACACAACCAATCGCACTCACATTCACACAATGGGCAACTTTAGATTTCCCAATTAACCTATCCCCAGAAACGGCATGTCTTTGGACAGATTTCCCATAAAATAGTCTGCATGCCTGGCTCTTTTGAATGCTGGAAAGGTCTGACATATCCAAAATGCTAAATATGTCCTTGGAATTTAAATGATCCACTACGACAGCTTTCATTCTGATAATCTACAGCTAACAGCCATCTGCTATAGGAAACAGCAGCAGGCGCACTACGCTGATACTTCAATGATACACATCAGGGCATTTAATTCAGAGAGACTGACAGAATGACAGACACGTCTTCAGTGCTATGCCTGCATTTTTGGACACAACCACTGCATCTTTCCTCTTGCAGAACTTTCTTTCCGGGTGTGGCTTTGCGGAGGAAGTCTGGAAATTCTTCCCTGCAGTCGCGTGGGTCACGTGTTCAGGAAACGGCACCCGTACGATTTCCCAGAGGGCAACGCTCTTACCTACATTAAGTGAGTAGGCTGATCTGACTGGTGACTGTTAATAACACAGAAGCATCAGAAGAAGGTTTCCCTTGTTGTTCACCCTTAAATCTCAAATGTCACATGATAGCTCCACTCAGTGTGAAGTTAAATGCTTCGCCAGGCAAACTCACACTTTTTACACATCTTGACATAAAATGCCAGTGAGAGATGAGTGTGTAAGTGAACTATAAATGCATCTGCAGAGCTCCTTATTTTACATTAATTGCTCTTCATACCCAGGAAAGGTGAAGATGCTCACAAATATTTAGCTTTGTCTGGGAAGTAGTAAGTTTTTAACTCTTGTATAATTGCCCATAATGTGCTGTTGCTGTCAGACTCTTTAAATAATGTTGCTTTTTATGAATCAAACCTGACGTTACTAGTGGAAAATGCACATAAAATGTAAGATCTCTAAGCACAATAATCTTTCTAGTGGAGCTGCAGTGAATAGCTGACATATGAAGGTTCCTGAAGTACAGCACTGTCATTAAAGTTGCAGGAATGCTGGCAGTGCTGTCATTACTGTGTCTGAGCAGGTGTCGTGTCTCTGCCCATGCAGGAACACCCGGCGGGCCGCTGAAGTGTGGATGGATGAGTATAAACAGTATTACTACTCTGCAAGGCCGTCGGCTCAGGGGAAAGCCTTCGGCAGGTTTGTCTGCTATAATGTCATCCTCCTCTCCCTCCATGCATCATATATCATGTATCATTAATCACAGATTATTCAGGGGATTTGTATGTTCTGTTAGTTCAAATAATTTAAAAATGCCTGTGATGATGTTACTCAATCCAAGGTGGCCCAGTTAAGACAGCAAACTCTCACATTTGATAGCTGAAACCACACATTTTTGCTTATTTTAAAGATTACCAAAGCAATAAATGAAGTTTCAGCATTGTTATCAGTGTCAGATAATCTTCTGTTGGACCTACAAGTTCAGTTCTTTTTGTATAAAAAGCCCAACCCACCAAAAAACGCAAAGAAGTATAAAGGAAGAAGGAAGAAAAAACTCCAGTAAATAAAACGCCAACACATACTGGTTTAACACTTCAATGAAAACCTGTATTAGCTGAGTCTGTAGTTCGTACTCCATGAGCTTCTAATGGTAGGTTCACGGGGTTAGATGCACATTTTCTTTCTATCTTTTTTCACGTGTTCTCTCTACATTATTTCTCTCTGTCCCTAAATCCTCGTGTTATCTGGTTTTGCAGTATCGCAGACCGTCTGGCACTGCGACGGAAGCTGAGCTGCAAACCTTTCCGCTGGTACATGGAGAACGTCTACCCCGAGCTGAGGTACAGCGTTCGAGCTAAGCAGCGAGCATTCATTTTGAAGCGGTTGAATTCTCCCTCTATGACGCAGCACATGAAACACAAAAAAATTTAAGTACCATTCCCAACATTTTTTATCACATCCAGAAAAATATTTCAATAAGGAGGGATCATTTGGAAAAACTGAACATGATGTACTGAGACACAGAATTCAGTTTAGCTGTTTGGTAATTAGATGCCAATGACCCATCAAGGCAGAATGGGATCCTGTCAGTGACAGGAATTAGCACAGGAGCTCCGAGTCTAGATGCTAGTGGTGGGGAAGATATAGACGGGGGCTTGGACCGGGCTCTGAGTGAGCAGGGTGAAGCGAAGATGCGAAGAAGGCAGGTGAGAGCCTGAAAGACAGAATGACAAAAGAGATTTAAAGTATACAGGATGGAAGCGGATTGGCTCACAGAAGACAGGCAAGAAAATGATTGGACTAGAGCAGGAGTGTCAACACGAGACTTCAATCTCATCAGTGGAAGTTATAAACTTTTACCTATATTCAAACCTCCCCTGTCGTTATTCATACCACACCAAAGTGAAGTAATGAAGTAATAAATAAAATCCTTGTTTTTTCACTGCTTTCAGTTTTTCACAATGAGTCGTTAGGTTGACAGAAAGGGGAGTTTCTTTGGTGCAGTCTATTTGACGTCAAAGAAGGTTGTACTTGGCCCACAATGTAAAATGAGTAATGATGTTAGTATTGAGTTTGACAATGTGGAGAAACTGAAGTAATGTAAAGAATAGACTAGGAGCCAAACACTTAGGAAGCAGTCAGCTGAGTGATTACTGATGTCCCTTATTGAACCTATGCATAAGCTTCATTAATTACTGTACTTACACTTAAAGGGGTCGATATTAAAAGATTAACTGGCACAAGATTTTTTGCATTTCTGCATTTCGATGGATATGAAAACTGAGTCATAGTGTCAAACTCTCCACAGGAAACATCAATTTTTCAGTGGAGATGTACATTATTTATGCAGTGCATCATAGAAGTTGTTGTGGATCACTTTTTAATATCTGTTTTGAATTATCTGATATGCAAGAGAGACAAAGACTTCTTCCAAACACCATTAGAATCCGACAAATGGAACTGTTTTGTGAAAGTGTTTTCACCTATGTTTATTTCTGATTGATCTCTGGAAGAGGCTCCAGTGAAGCAGAAATAACATTCGAGCTCTGTTTCCTATAAGATAAAACTTTTTTTTTCCCCTGAAGTAATTTCGAAACCCCTCGAGGTGCCATTACCCCAAAGTTCAGAGCCAGTCATCTAAATATAAACGATTTGGGTGGGAACCTCTGAGTGGGTTATCATCTTGCGTCTCACAAGCTTTATTTTCTCAAGCTACTCCCTCGCGTCTTCAGCTGAATCTGCTCCAAATAAGTCTGGTCTCTCAGAGTGTAATTGTATATCTTTTTCAGAACATGTTGCAATGATGCACATTACTTAGCGTTGCAATTCAATTACTCAGTTTAATCCATCTGTTCTTTATTATTGAAATAAGACCTTTCACTGGCTTCACGCCTGTCTCTTCTCTCTTGGCTCCCTACAGGGTCCCTGAGCAGGAAGCGGTGTCCAGTGTGCTGAAACAGGGCAGTTTGTGTCTGGAGACCCGTGGGACCGACGGCCTCGGGCTGGCAGAGTGTAGGGGCCTCGGAGCCAACAGGCCACAGTCACAGGTCAGGACTTTGCCACTAGAGGGCGATATATTGTGGCTCACAGTTAGGCCTATTGTTAGAAATACATCATACTCTGTCCCGCACACTCTCGTTTTTGGTTCTAATTGAGTCATTTTAAAGCTGTCTCTGCATATTGCAACTCTTTTTAAACTAAAGGCTGCTGTTCACCAGCCCACCAACTCTCAATGTCCCGCAGAGCCACATTTATCACAGAAGACTTTAAAGCTTAAGAACTCATCGCAATAAAGTTCTGATTTTTAACTATTTTAGTGCCATCTGCTCATGCTTGTATGTGGCTTACTGTGTTTTTGTTTGTTTGTTTGTTTTTATTTTAATTTTCTTGGTCAGTGGTGCCATTAATGAAAATATTTGCCTCTTTGTCTAGGTTACAGAGTTAAGAATGTTGTGTGTCAGTCGCATGAATTCTACATTTGAAACCATTTTATTCACTCTTCCAGGTTTATGACTAAAACTTCATGCACAGAGATATAAATACGGATACATATTTTTTTCTTAAGCCATGAGTACACACGGTCCTATTCCCTAAATCTCTGTCATTGAGAAATTGTACACGCATACGCAAGTCTAATTTCTACTCCTAAGTTTAGCCATAAATGGATGCAGACCCAGAGCAAATAAAAGAACTGTTTGCACCACAAGTTTTAAAAAATAAAAACAGTGAAGCAGAAGGGCAATTTGAATAAATAAATAAATAAATAAGTTGGACACAATAAATGGAGAAAAGGAAATGTTTCATTTGGCTGCAGCAGTCTGATGCCTTCACAATATGAGACCTCATAGAATTAGTAGTCACGTGTGTGTGTGTGTGTGTGTGTGTGTGTGAGTGAGTGAGTGAGTGAGTGAGTGAGTGAGTGAGTGAGTGAGTGAGTGAGTGTGTGTGTGTGTGTGTGCTAAATTATCCATATGTGGCCTGATGTGCTCCTAAAAAACATTGGCACATATTGTTTGAAGGATGCAAGAGATCCTTCCTTTAAATATTCTATAGATTAAAAGGTGTACTCGAGTTTTTTTTGACTGTACAGAATTTTCCCTTATGGTCATAGTAAATGAAATCATGTCCCAGGACTTAATCTTTATAAGAAAGTTGGGCACAAAATGGGATTTTTGATTCGCATTATTGGAAATCTATAAGCCACTGAAGTAAAGTGCCTGGTGCACGGGTGTAAAAACGATCATTGTTGCCAGTTTAGTAAACAAATTGGAAAAGCACATTATAAAAGACTACATTTAAATTTAACTCCGGATTTTTAACATGGTTGCCACAACATTCCTGCAGTGGCACCACTCTGTATCGGTGGGGTCCACCCCCACAGTTTAAGAACCACCGGTCTATTTCACATTCCTCCTTCAGATGATAGCAGTCATACATTTTCTGTGTTTTGCAGAGATGGGAGTTAATAGAGCCGCTGATCCGGCAGCAGGAACTTTGCCTGGCAATTTCTGCTTTCACAGCGGGGTCGAAGGTCAAGATGGAGCCCTGCAATACAAAAGAGCCGAGACAGGTAAGAGGAAAATACTGTTAGCTGATCAAACTGTATTTTCAGAGCCATAAAGAACTGGACTAGAGCAGTTTTTCTCAGTCATGGGAAATTGAAAAGCCTGTGGTAGCAGTCAATGAGGGAAACTAACCATTCATCAATAAAAAAAAAAAGCTTTATAGTAATAGCTTTAAAGAATAACATGGGTGGGTATATTTATCTTGAGCTTGGTGGTGTCCATATTTTTAACACACACACTGTGCAATTGTCTTTGTGTTTAACTAAGGGTTAAGAAAGACACAGGACATGCTTTAATCTTGTGCTATCAGTCACAGTTAACAGTAGGTCTTAGGTTTTCCAGAAGGTTACTTCACGTTTGGCATCAAGCTGTTCATGCTTGATGTGCCACTCGCAGAACTGAAGTCGAACATAAAAGATTTGGACATACGAGGTGGTTTCAGCGCAGATGCTCAGCAGCCCGCCTGCTGATGGTGCCAGGAGGCTGGGACAATCTTCTTTGTGCAGTGTTGCAGATCCTGGCAAATAAGAGTAGTTGACTTTATAGATGCAGTAGAACAAGTGCTCCCATAACTTCAGATCCCACCCTGTTCTTTCCTTGTTCTCCTTTTTGTGATTATTTAATGCTAGCATCCCAGGGGGAATGGAGTTGGCTGCACGGTGATTTATGACACTAAAGAGGGAGTTATTAACTCAAACCATGTGTCGGACTCTTGCCAGGCTTTCCTCATCTCTCAGCTGGCCCATCGAAGTCCTTTGAGAGTATTTTTGGGAGGATGCCCATCAGCAAGCAACCGGTTATTGCTGTGGGAGACATTTGGCCTCGTTGTCCTGAGGCTTTAATCCCCGAGAAAGAAAAATAATACTTGTGTTTTTGACTTTGCCGCACCGAAGATAATTAACACTGTGAACCTAAAGTGACAGTGGAACCTTTATGAAAATATAATTTTCAACATTAAACAACCATCTGAAATGGTTTATAGCAATATTTTACTTTTCTGCCATGAATGGGTTTTTGATATTTTCAGTTTTCAAATCTTTCAACAATTCCGAAAGAATTTCATTATGTTTAGGGCTTATGTTTAGGGCGATATCAGATCCAGTGATCGTCTAAAAGCTGTTTTAGAGCCAAGGCCAAAATGAATAAGTGTAATAAAATACTTGGAGTTTCTCTGGCCAACAGATCACAAAATAATGGTGTCAGTTGCATATTGCACAGTCTCCTGTTTATTGGTGCATTGGCGCAGTGACATATTATTTCCTCCTTAAACAAAAGTTCATCCACTGACTGATCACACCCTTCTAGCAGTTACAGTGTAATAACACGTGCATACACAGATGCACTCTCTCTGGGATTTGAAGATTAACCCCACATTCACCTCCAAACTTTAATAAGCCTCCATGTTGCCCCTGAGATCTGTACTTGGCATTCAGTTCAGCTCTGAGTACTGACTCAGTGACCCAATAAAGGAACCACCTATACCTGGTGATTTGTAGACATGTCAGTGTTGATGTATATGCTCGCTGCCTGTAAGCCAGTAGCCCCTCCCATGTTTATGACAGTGGATAAAGTGAGGGGCTGTAAGCCCAGTATTAGAAACATTAGAATTATTTTGAAATGTCACCGTGCAAACTGACTCCAAGTATATAAATAAGAAGCTAAAACATCTCCTTTAATAAATTAACTGAAATTCTTTGAAGTCCTCTGACTGACTTTTTGCAAGTTTCACAGGATGCAAGTCAACTTATGTCATTTTTTTTTTCTTATTTACAAATACAAATTTGAAAGTGCATCTGTAAAGAAGAAACGAGCAAAATGAATCACCATCTTTGAAACTGTTTTAGTGAAAAAGTAATATTGCTGAACTGCTCACTTGGGTCACATGACTGTGCATTATACTTGTCATTTAAAAAAAACAAAGATCGGGTAACTCCGTACAAAAAGAATCACTTGCAAATGTATACAAATTTATTGCAAATCAATTGATGTAATAATTTTTGTAATTAAATTTAACATAACCACAAACATTTGCATGCACATACAGAGAGCCAGACTATAGACGCCTAAAACACATCATTTTATTTGCTGGGTAGTTTATTGGTATGATATTGCATATTTTTGTGTCTTAAATCCCCCCCCCCGCCAAGCAGCTGAGTAAATGTAGTCATTCCCTATGAATGCATTCAAGTAAAAGAAAGAAATACCAGATACTTTACTCAACTTCAAGTTATTTATGAGAATAGACGTTCTGAATTAATCTTTCGCTCTGAGAAATGCAGTTGCAAATTGAGTCTGTGTTATCTATGATTAAAGATTAGATTCATTATGTAGATTGATTCAGGACACCTTGTGATCTGAAAGGCAAAGAATGGTGAGGGGGTGGGGTAAAAAGAAAAGTTTACTTTCTCACAAATCTATATCCACATCTGAAGGCCCTTTAAGTCTCCAGAGGTATAAAAATAAATAACTTAACACAGTATATGCACATGACTGAAAATGGCCCCTACACAGGACGTCTTATCAGCAGAAACAAATTGTTTCTTCTCTCGTGGGATGGCAGGCTGCCGTGCTCTGCAGCTGGCTGTACTATGATTTTTCCACTGAGAGTGCAGAAAGTCAGTCATTCATGTGATTACTGCAATCCACCCCTGACTCAGTTCATTTCTCACTACTAACATGAACCTCCTGTGCTGATGCACATCATTTATGAGCAATGGATCAACAGGAATGAGTCAATGTGCACGAACATCTGTTAACAAGCCAGCATGAAATTATTTTTTTGGTCTTTACAGAAGTGGAAGCCAAAGGGCACAGCTCTGCAGCACATGGTCAGTGGCCTCTGCCTGGACAGTCAAACCCCAACAGGACCTCCAGTCATTTCACAGTGTCGCCCCCAGATGGCCAGCCAGTCCTGGGAGCCCCAAGTCATTACCTGAGCCACAGCGAATGGGAAGAGGGAGAGGGAGGAGCAGATTCTGGACCCAGCCTGCAGAAGGAATTGGGGTATCACATCTGCACACTGTTTGTCGCCTTGCTGAGGGATAAAGGTAGTGGGAACTCTACTGTCTTGAAGTCAACTTCTAGCTCCTGCTCATTGTGTCTTGGGGACAAGAGCGCGCTGAAAACATTTTAAGACCCCGTTGAACAAAACATCTAAGGTCTTCTGTGTACAGTGCTTCATCCTTCCAGGATGCTTTAGTAATCTACGCTTTTCACAGACAACTGTCACACATCCCACTTTTTCTGTATCTATTTTGGTCTACATGTTGCTTAAATCTGGAATAGTGAAGATGACCCAAAACGAATGAGTGCATAATGTACTGTTGCTACTATGCTGACCTGCACTTGACCCACTCTGAGTCTTGAGGTTTTTGGGCTATTGAAGCATGTCTGATGACTGTGTGGACCAGGGCAGTTTTACGTGTAGTCAACTAAAATCTGAAAAACGTTTGGTTTTTTTAATTGTTATTGCTGAATGGCAGTCTTGAAACCACCATGCGAAGCACTGTCAGGAAGATTATTTATTGTTTTGCATGGTCAGACCCAAAGAATGTTTTTTTTCCTCTGTCTCGACAAAGTTTTATGTAAATATTTACAGCAGGTAATGGCTTGTTTTGTGTAAAGTTCTCTATATGTTGTTTGAAAAAATAAAATGTGGTAACGAAGACATTGCTGTTGTAGTCATTTGTATAATAAACTGGATTACTGTACCATCACTGCTCTTTTCATCATTTTATAAGACAACAAAAATCCTTTTTTGCATTGTACATATTTGAATTCTAATTCACAATGAGCATTCGAATAATTAAGTGAGGCTTATTATAGCCATTTCCAACTTCATTTGTATTCTTGGAGTCTACTAGAGTAGCTTTACATAATTCACAGTTAATTTTATTCCTTTGCGTTGCCAAGCAGCAGTTTTAGCTTCTCTCGCTTTAAGCCTTCTTTCTCGTCATTGGTTGCCCCTCTCAAACATAAACTTTGAACAGTGGGTCCCAAAAAAGTTGATTCTGTTCATCTGGACGTATCGTTTTCAGTGGGGGAAACGTTTCGTCACTCATCCAAGTAATGATAATACATTTTATTTATAAAGCGCCTTTCAAGACACCCAAGGACACTTGACAATACAATAAAACACAGAAGAGAACAATGTGAAGAACAATAAAAGCAAAAGCACAAGATATAATTAACAAACAGTGGGTTCACAGTGAATATGCAGATTTGAACAGATGGGTTTTGAGTTGAGATTTAAACTGGGGGAGAAACCAGTGTTTCTTATATCTGGGGGTAGAGAGTTCCTCAGGCTGGGAGCAGAGCAGCTAAAAGCTATGCTTTCCATGGTGCTGAGGCGGAAAGAAGGCACAACAAGCTGGATAGAAGAGGAAGATCGAAGTGAGCAGGCAGATAAAGTAGTGCTTAGCAGGTCATTAAGGTAAGGAGGTGCAAGGTTATGAATGGCCTTGAAGGTGAGCAGAAGAAGTTTGTATATTATCCGGAATTTAACTGGAAGCCAGTGAAGTTCCTGAAGAACAGGCGTGATGTGCTGGTAGGAGGGGGTTCTGGTAATAATGCGAGCAGCCGAGTGACTTCTTCTTCTTCTACTGAAGAAGTCACTTGGCCAAGTGATGAAACGTTTCTCCCACTGAAAACGATATGTCCAGATGATCAGAATCAACTTTTTTGGGGATTTACTTACCTGGATGATTGAGCATGCATCAAGACGTTTAAACAGTGGGTGTTAGGACTCTGTACCTAACATAACCATTTTAAGACTATCCCCTCTCCTTGATATCACAAACACAAATGTGAGTCTGAGATGGCGTGAACTTTTTGCTCACAGGCATTACTTTCACATACTCCGACCAGATTATTTGAAATGATCCATTTCCACTTTCAAGTCCATTATATTTG
>VURO01018842.1:0-28467 GCA_015108175.1 Pelvicachromis taeniatus | reverse complement strand
CTAGGAATCCAAATTAAAAAAAAAAAAAAAAAAAGCAAATCTGTTGCTAAAGGCTGATTTCAACAGATGTAGGAGACTGAGTAACCTACATCATTACAAAGCCTCAAAAAGCAAACTTGTGTTTATATCAGCAAAAAAATGGCCTCCGTGTTGTCTGAAATATCATCAGTTCTTCATAGTGCCTGCAGTAAGTGCCACTACCACTTCAGACACTTCCACACAATCCAGCAGACGCTCCTGCTGTCCCCGTTTCTTATCCACTGAACTTTTGAAGTGGGCAAAGCTTTTCCCTGAAGGAATGTTTGGTTTCCAGGTGCCTCTTAAGCTCACTTGGCATCATGCTGGCATAACTGCCCCCAGCAAATGCAGTCGGGCTGAAGGCTGACGACTTCCCGCAGCGATTTTTAAAGATTGCTTTTTCTGTGGTTTTGTGGAAGTTCAAAGATGTTTTTGTTATTATTGTTATTTGTTTTTTAATGCAAGCTTCTACTCTCAGCTATTGAGCTGACAGCCAGGTGAGAGTTGCAGACAGAAAATTTAAGACTTGTAACTTTGCATTTACATCTGGATATGTCTGGCTTTACAAAACGGTCCTAAGTACCAGTATCTGTCATAATCAGGCTCGTGTTGCAGTTTGTTGTTAGTTGGCTGCAGGGTAACCTTCCTGTTGAACTGTAACGAGAACATTATAAAGATTAATAAAGTTTAGCGGTTGACTGGTTAAGGGCTTTATGGGCCTGGCTTTGACACTGTTCTCATTTCACTACCGCCTGTCGAGGAATCGAGTTTGCCATCTCTTCATTACACATGATGTATACAGTATATGTACCTTTCACATGGTGCATTAATAAAAACATCTGGTATTACAGTGGACAATCGAGTCTCAGAAAGAATTCATTTTATTTAGATTTCTGGATTTTAGTGAAGAGTTTTGGCCATGTTAAGGTTTAGATATGCACTCCTACGTAAATATTAATGTGTATGAACGTTTAATCACAAATGAATAATAACCTCACGTGGATGAGGAGCGCTGGCACTAAGTAATAAGCATTTTCTGAACACCGACACATTGTTAATGCTTTGAGATCTGTGGAAGAAGGTTAGTGTTTAAAACCAAAACTTGCACAACACCTTAGGAATTTCCTAGCTTGCACTGGAGGCAATAACAAAGAAATATAACTCTGTGATGATTTGTTTTTTGATTAACTGTCAACCTTCTCCTTTTCAACTTTTGGAGGATTTCATTCCTGGAGTTTACTCTAAAAAACAACAAAGTACCACACAGTAAAAACTATTGTTTCTGTGCATATTTGACGAGTCAAAGAAAATAAAATTCCCAGCTAAACGTCATTGTGAGGTATATTAAGCCCCCTGGCTCCACACCAGTTTGAATGATATTTCTGTTTCCAACCAGTGGTGCCAAAGCTCAGCCAAAGCCTCGATTCCCTTTTAATCCCAGGTGGAAGACCCGATACACCCCCTCCACCCCTCTGTGGGATGTGGCTTTTCCCACTATGAAAGTTCAGCCATTACAAGCTGGAGGATAACCAACATACTGCGGGCTTTAGGGTGGGGCACGGGGAGGAGGAGGTTGCGATACCCCCCACATCGGTTCCTGTCTAGATCCACTGGTGAAATCAAACTCCCTGTGCAGTTGTTGGAGTTCATCTGAACTCAAACAAACAAGCTGAGAATTCAGCAGCTAAAAATAATCTCTTTACTACTGCCACTCACTGATTATCTCACACATAAAAAGAGACCATTTTAACATCAACAGCTGGTGGATGTTATCCTGTTTATATCATGGCCTCTTGGTGACAAATTTCCTGATATTAACAGAATAAAAAACAAACAAACATCAACATCGACTGGTTAGTGGACTCCTGTTGAGTTCGCTGTCAACATGAAGTCAGACACATGACCGATGGGTGAAAAGGACTGAAAAATCAAGGACATGGCAAACGCATGTACTGCTTTAGCATTTATCTTATACTAAATAAGAAACGCGAGAGTAAAGTCATTAAGAAAAAGATTATTTTCTTAGACTTGATCAGAGGAGTCGCCCCCTATTGGTCATAAAAAAGAATGCAAGTTTTAAAAAGCAAATACAGAAATCTTTTAATGTTAAAGTTATAGTTTTATATAGTGAGTGTTTTTGCATAAAATCATTTTTAAAAAAAATTGGAAAATCTATGCAAAAGTTTCACTATGTTAACATTTACATTCTAAAGCGAGACTCGTGATGCCGGTTTTACGCCACAACCATTTACCAAACTTTCAAATACCGGCCAAGTACTATTTTCAGTGCATTTAACAACATGTTACGCTTCCAGTCATTTATGCAATTATTCATTTTGGAACTTTTTGGTCTTCACAGGAATAGAATTATTACATTATACGGAATTTTGGTTACACAACTTATGCGTCACAGAAGCTCCCAGGAAAGGAAAGTAAAAGAAAGAAACCACAGAGGAATCTGTGTGTGTGTGCGTGTGTTCTCTGAGGCTTTGTCTAACTTTCAGAGAGGAGAAAAGGAGCACTTTTCAGGAGGACCACAACACCAGAGGAATTCACAGAATGTGTCATGATGACAAACGTTTTAAGGCTTGTTGTCTTTCAGATCTGCACTCTGAGAGAGACGCATTGAGGATGTCTGTTTTCCTTTTGGGTGTGTCTGATAGAGATCCACCAGAGTCAGGACACCCAGAGGTAGTTTATTTACACTGAACAACACATCCATTCTGTGCGGATCCTGTTTCTAATAAATAACCTTTAACACAAGTGACAAGATCACTAATACTTTTTCAAATACTTATCGAGGTTTTAACCTCTCCAGTATCTTACACCAGGAAATTAATATGAATAAAAAAATTTTAAAAATAAAAGAAGACAGAAGTTGCAGACTTCAAGGGTTGTGATGTGTGAAAAAAGCAAACTCAAACTCAGGAACCCTGCAGAAAAACAGTGAGAATGCCAGTCAGCTCCCTACTGGCATTCCTGGCATTAATCGGGATTACTGCAGCATGCCACAAACGGGGTGTTAGCACCATTGTTCAGCGACCCAGGACAAACGTAAGGCTGGGATCTCTGTGCTCCCTGATCAAAGGTTAGGCTACGAGATGAGCAGAAGTATTCAGGTAAGGTGGGATTGTGGTGCACAAATATAATGTCCTCATCAGGGACATGATAGACGTAATAGTAATATTACGAATGAAGCTAATTTTATTAAAAACCTAAGAGTACATCCTGTCTCACGATCCTGGTTTTCAGAGATGACGACTTTTAGCTCTTGTGATTTTAGTGTTTTTGCAGCTGCTTTGATTTTATTGCTATTCCTTCTTGTGTTTCTATTTTATCCATCTTTTGCTTCCTCTTTATATTGAACAGCATGACATGAGAACTGTATCCTGTTTTTCATCTAACTATAAGCAGCGGAAAAACCAAAGTGATCTTTATTCCAAAACACAGACCTTTTCCTTTAATCAGTCAATGAAATGGATTTGTGGATACAGAACTTTGTGCTGTAGTATGCTGCAACTACAAATCATATCAAGTGGTGTGGAACTATATTTTAATCTATTTTTGAAAGCGCTTACAATCTTTTATAGCTCGACTGTGCTGAGCGCTCAAGACGGATAAAATGACAGTTTGTATAGGACGGTATCCTGGAGACTGAAATCTCCAAAACGACCAGAATGATTTTTCCTCCGGTGACATCATCCTCTCAGACAGATTAGAAAGACGTCTTTCTGTGTGTCACTGCTATCGCTCAATAACCTGAAACCTGTGCATCAGAGCACTGTGGGAAAGTAAAGAGTGACATCATCCTATTCAGTGACCTGAGGTTGACCATTATTGATCGATTCTCTCTCTCTCTTTTGGCATTAAAACTGACAGTAAACAGTTAAAGCAGCTGTGTGGTTAGAGTGGAAAGAAAAGGGAATAATAGCTGTCCGATCCTCAGCTGTATTGTTTGAGTTTTATCAACTAATATGTTAATTGGATCAAACATCCAATCATCTGCAGCAAACTCTGTAAGTGAAAGGTTTAGCCAATGAAGAGCTGCCAAAAACTGCAGTTCCTCTAGTGACCACTTGGTGCTCCAAATGCAAGTCAGTCCCCATAGACACAAACTTAAAACGCTCAAATCGAATTATGTTTATAGACTAATAAACAAAACATTAAAATTAAGCATTAAAATTGCTGCTTGGTCTCTTCATAACAACTCCACAAAAAGCTGGAAAATCAGTTCATTTTAGCTAAATCAATGCCACAAAAACAATTTGTGATGTTTGGTGTTTATAGCGTTTTTCATGCAATTCTCTAACAAATATGGTTTGCTGTTTAAAAAGAAACAATTGGAGAAACAAAAGAAAACTGTCCAAGTCTGTACTCTAGTTTAGGTATGTCAGACTCAGGTATGTTAACAGGTACCTGTATTTGTGCCATGCATCCATACATCCTGGTAACCACACTCTGCCCAATGGTCCAAATATATTCGGTTGCATTTCCAAAAATATAAAATTCAATTCAATTCCATTTGATTTATACAGTGCCAAATCACAACAACAGTCGCTGATCTAGTTTGAGACTAAAATTAATGTCATACTTTGAACATTTTGCAATGTGGTTACATAACTAACGTCAGCTGTTATTAACTCCATGGATTTGGGAGGGTACTAATCCTCTGCACCAATACAAATCCCATCTCAATTACAGCGGCTCTCACCAGCAAACTTTGCCAGGCTGAGTTCACTCACAGCAGTTCACAGTCAGGATTTCCATTCCCCCGCAGACTTAAAGCAGTTCCACAAAAGAAACCAGAGACACAAACCAATTACATCTATATGCCGTTTATCATCAGAAAGGATTTGGGACTACGTGAAAGAATGTGAGGGCATCTATTAGATAAAGCAGCATGACCAACACAGAATCAGCCAGATGATTAGTCTTACTGCAGGAACTGAAAGGTTTCTGAAATTCACAGCAGACTGGGTGATATCCTCTAAGATTTCAAAGCGCTGTACCTTATCCAGAAATGAGACTTTTCTAGGCTGTTGGCTTTAGAATATGTTTAACAAGTTGAATGGCCTTATGAACATCAGAAAGAAGAACTTGGTGTGGCTAAGCTTAGATTTCAGATCATTTTACAAATAATAACTCAGCTTATGACTGATCTACCTCTTCAATACTGCAGTCATGAGTATATTACATACAAAAGCTGCTTTTGAAGAACGGTAACTCATGAGTCAGGAATTCCTCCAGATTCTTGATTGTTCTGAGTCTGGAGAAAAGATCAACCCCTGGGGTTTTTTGTCATGGTGCTCAAGGCGGTACTGAGCAGTTGTCGCATGGTGGCAAGGAGCATCGGTCTTGGCCTGCAGCTCTGTTTACATAGATAATAAATATCAAACCCATATTCATATCAGTGGCAGGAAAGAAGGTTTTCCATGAGAAGATTGCATTGGAATGAGATGATATTCACCTAGTATGTGTGGGATTTTATTGCTGTCGCTGATTTACATGCTTAATGTGCAGCAGTCTGCACAGAATATGTTTAATGGTAAATAGAGGTGATAGAGGTTAAAGGTGAGCTTTGAGTCCTTCGCAAGCGTAGAAAAGTGCTATACAAGAATCAGTCCACTTACAATTTACCATGTTTAAGCAGCACATAGGGACTAAAAGGTCACCTTATAAACTCAAGTGAAGTAGGAGACAGGTGAGAATAGCCTACTGCAGCTTCTGAGTCCTCACTAATCTACCAGCCACTGAGCCATGCTGTTGGCACAGTGGGATGGAGTGTAGGTGTGAACATATGTGGAAATAATGTAGGAGTATGTCCTTTGTCAGAGGACAGCAGCCCTCAGGCAATACATGGGCCCCTTTATTTCTCCTGTCTGCAAAAAAGATTTATACATTTGTGTGTTTCTAACAGGAGTGCTATCTGATATTCTGACAGTTTTCTCCGTGGTTATTTTTAGGCTTTCGGCTGATAGTGTCGATAGTCCCGACAGAAACTCAAAGAAGATGGCTCCTGATCATGCATGCAAATCCAATTCCATGACTTCGACTTCTGCTGTTATAAACACAGCTTGCCTTTCAGCTGCAGAGCAGAGTAACTATCAATGCATGAAAGTGCTCAGGGGCAGAACTTGACTTTCATTAAGTGATCTAAAAACAGCAGCAACACTTGAAACTATCCAGACATGCACAAGAAGATGGTCTTGAACATGAGACCCACCACGTTTAAATAGGACATTGGTTTTGAACGTTTTGAAAAGATGTGAATACATCCAACAGCTGCAGTCTGATGCATTTGTCTGTTTGGCCTTGAACTGTGGATTATTAATCAGAAATGTGTTGGTCCTTGCTGCGCAATTAGACACCAGTTAGAATGTCTGCAGATGTTCAAAAGCGCTAAACAGATCAGGATTAGGAGTTGATACACTTTGGAGGCTCAGATAAATAAATTAGCTGGACATTCATCGACATACAAACGGAAAAAGAGTTTTTCAGCATCTCCAAAATTTCACTTTATACATTTTTAAAATCAAAACAAATGTAAACATTTGTAATGATAATTTGAATTATATAAATAAATAATTATAAATAAAGTGTGTTATTTTTTTTATTTTTTGTAGAACTTATTATGAACAAAATGGCGGTTCTGTCGACATATTTAATGACAGAAGAGGAATATTTTTCCTGTTTTACAACCTGGACACATCTGAGTGTGTGTGTGTGTGATCATGTGTGCTATAACTTAAGCACTATTACTATTTTTGAAAGTGAGGTCAAGTTGCATGAAACCTTATCTGAGGCAAGTACTGGAACTGAGCGGAGGCTTCCTCTGCGTGTGCTCGAGCTCGACAGTGATTCACAAGACAAATTTATCGCAGCTCTTCTAGAAGTAAACTCTGTTACTATTTACACACAGAAGCTCACAATGTTGACTCTTTTAAGTATGTTTAAGAAGGGGGAGTGGGACAAAAAACACAAAGATCACATCAGCACAAACAGCTACTGCCATGTGACCCCTGCCACAGTTCACCTGGAAGATAAACGGAGCAAAACAAAGTATTTGTACTTAATAAGTATTATTCCAGTTGCAGTTTTCTTGTTAACATATATTCATTGTTTCCCACACATAATAACCACCTACTAATTATGTTTGGTGACTACATTTCATCTGAGAGAATTCCACCACTATCACTTTATTAGAGGAAAATACTCTTGGCCTTCTTCTGAAAATTCAGTCGTTGCTAACTCACTTTCCTGTCGCATGTTTTTCCTACAGCTGGCTATTATAGTACTTACTGACATTATTTAGCTACTTCCCCCAGAGAGGATTGTGTCCCGTGGTCAGACTTATTATAACTCCATCACCTTGGACTATAGCTAGCAGTGGTGCTCCTTTTCACTCCTGAGACCTATTCTAACCAGAACCTACAGAAGGTAGATGAACTGATCCTGTGGCAAGGCAGCAGAGCAGAACTAGGACTACTAAACACTGGATACAGTCCACTATGGTGCAAATAATAATTTATAAAGTTACAAACTGTGCCATAAATACAAGTTTCATAGGCTCGACTGTGGGAAAGTCTTTAAGCTTTAATAAAATGGTGTTTAAGAAACATTGTTCCTTCTGAGACTTGGTTAAAAGATGACTTTGGCTACAAAGCTATCAACCAACCTCTTAAGAATGAGTATTTGAGGTGAAGATAACCCAACAAGGTCAGGGTCACTGGAATCATTAGTAAGTGCAGGTAATTGTGCTGTATCTGAGGGACTTCTCCAACCTTCAGTGTCACAACGTCAGCATTTTAGATTAGTCAAGAAATTCCAACACTGCAGCCAACTGCATCTATAATGGAATAATCTTAGGAGTTTTGTCCAACACACGTAAAATGTGACTGGAATAACTTACTGCGACCTTAATAACAAACTCCTCATTGAGTTAAATGCCAGAAGTGATTTAGCTTGTCTTTCAACCAGAATAATGCCAAGACTGACAGAGTAAACTCCAGGGATACATTTGCAGTGCGTATTTAAAGCAGGGCTGCATGTTTTACACTAATAGATCCGATCTGTTGCTATTCTAACACACAGCTTCACCCAGCCAGCCTTCATCACTCCCATAGGAAGCTGCATTTCACCTGTTGCAATAACTTATACAAACGTATAAGCCAGCTCACGCATGAGTAATAACTTTTAGAATATGAAATTAATCCCTAATCATGTGATACTGTGTGCATGAATGCTGCCAAGAGTAAAAGTCCATCCTCCCACTGATACATGCAGTCTGTGCATGATGGACACTTTATCAGGATTGGATCTCTCTCACCTGTGTTGTGAATTCTGAACCGGTGTCAACACAGACTAAAAATAGAGTAGTGCACCAATCCCAGTCAAGTATAAATTCATGGTTATCTCAATAATGCTTAAAGGACTAATTGAATATGTTTCAGTTTAAGGTGATTAATGCCCAGCTTATATTCTCTAATCCAGCTCAATATAAAAGTTTCTCTTACAACACTCTTCTGCTTCTTTTAAAATGACAGGAACAGTGCATATCTGGGCCATATTTGAATTATTCAGTTCACACACAGAGCTGCACACGTATGCACCAGCTCAACACACAGCTTTACAGAAGCGGCTGACATCTCACGAGAAACCCCAAAACCCTACTTTTTGCTCAAAACTCAGACCATCTGAAACCACAGGTAACAGCTGATAAAAAACAGTATTTATACTTGTTATTGCCCATCTCCTCTTCTTTAAGGAGATGTGTTCTATTTATTCGAAATGTACAATTATCTAAAACAAACAGCATCCGGTTACAAACCAACAATAAGAAAGAGTAACAGGAAGTCTGATCTTGGCAGAGAGACTGGAGGTTATGAAAGGGGCGTGGAGCACCAGACTGGTGCCAGAGAGGCACAGCAGGAACACTGCCCACAGTGACATGAACAGTAGGCAACCACATGGGAAGAAAATTACTAGACTGATGCGACTGGATGGAACAGCTCGGTTCCCAGAATACCAAGACCCAGAGAAGACTTGCATTGACAGTTTGGGCCCACACTTATGGCTTCTGTTTTTATCTCCAATGCATGTTAATCATTCATTCGGCTAATTATCCATTGTGCCTCTCAACAATTATCCTTTTATAACAGTGTGGAACTCATTCAAGGCTCTAGAAAAAGAGATGTTTCCTCACTGATGTGTGACATGGTTGATAAGTGTAACATGAGAGCACAGCTGCTCCTGCCAGACTCTGTCCTAAGCTAAATTACCTGTAATTCACCTGCCTTCATGGGTGCGGTGAGCCAGCGGCTGACACATGCAGGTGAGAGAGCTGATCAAAAACTGGACATCATAATGTCTTTGTAATGATCTACATACATCTGAATGAATCCATTAATCGTATCTAAACAATAAGAATACAAGACAAGATAATCCTGGATTAATTAATCATGGTCATACTTGGTGCTAAAATCAATACATTTGCAAATCATCACCTTGACACACACTGAAAACAACATGTAGACCCAATCTCAGATTCATGTGCAAGTACAGGAATAAATATATGAGGTGTTGTTCATATTTATATAATGATCTGATTCCACTTCTGTTACATGATAAGTGATGCAGATATTTTCATAACGTTGTCATTAGAAACACGGCTTGTATCGGTCACACGGTCTCCATCGCCCATTGGCTAATAAGATGACACTTTCCAGTGGCACGGCCAATATTTTTCTACAGTGTCATATCTCATATTTTGTGCTGTTAAAACTTTCCAAGGCAGTGAGCTTTCACAATCAGTGCACCCTTTAATGTTATTATAGGCCTTAAGGATACACTGAATATAAACTTACTGCTGTTAGATGAAAAAAAAAAGCCTTAAATTTAAACAATGTTCTTTTGACATAATTTTTAGGGTAAAACTAGTGTCAAATTTCACAATTATGCGCTTCATATATATGCAAACTGGGAGAACATGGCATGAAAGCCAGTTTCAATTGCACTGACGTGATTATCTTCCAGGTTTTGCACTTGTCAAATTCGGTATCATGAGCCAAGTAAACAAATGACGTGCAGGTGCATCTTCAAGTCATCTGGGCTTCCTGTTTCTATCAACTCTGCAATTCTTTCTGAAACAAAAATATGAACACTCTCAAGCAGGCTTTTACCCACATACTGCATAACTGGAAACGTTACATACGCCACCTTGTTGGCTGGCAGCTCTTATCATTCTCGTTGCATTGTTGGACCTGTGCCATTCAACCAAAGGCCAAATGTCTCACCTCTTTGTGCCCACACTGCCCACCGATTCCACTGTATGCAAAGACACCAGCCAAGTCTGAGAAGGACACAAAGCATGCAGAACAGGACTCCTCTTTGTTTTATCAATGAGTTGCTCTGTTACTGCACCTGTAGCAGTGCACCACTTAACCCCCTGTATTGCAGACAGATCAACACTGAGAACATGTTTAACTACAACAAAAAAGACATCAATGGCGGAGCTGACAAAAGTACCAACCATGTTGTGTTGTATTTTGTAGAAAGACGATTCTTCCTGTTTCAACTTCTCACAGAAAGACCCCCGTGAAACATCAATGAAAATCAATATAAAATCAATTAAAAATAGTAAGCTGGCCAAGGCTTAACAAGTTTACTCACTGAAGCATGCACTCACTCTACACACCCACCTCCCATTCAAACATGCTTTCAGCGTGTTATCATTTGAGTTCAAACTAAAAAAAAGAAAACAGGAGGTTCTCGTTACCTTTATATTTCTCCCTGACGTTTTCATACGCTTGAATATAGTCTTGCTCCTCTGGCAGTCGCTGACCTGGGTCAAACATGGGCATGGACATGGCTTGGCTGATACTGAGTCAGGGTTAGGGTACCTTTCTCTCTTCAAACTTTCCTTTGAACTTTCCCCTGACAGTGTGAACCCCTCTTTGAGTCTGTGTGTCCTCAGTGCTGATAAAAGCCCTCCTGGCTATCTGTCCACCTATACTTCTGTCCCCACCTTCTTCCTCACCCACACTCAGCCACAGTATTCCCTCTCTGAACTGTACATATCATTCCAGACCACCACCACTCCCCTCCTCAGCTTGAGAAATACCCACACACACTTATATCAGACCCTCCTCTTAAAGGCACAGAGGCAAACACAAGCCACAAAGATAGGTACCAGCTGAGACACAGCTACACACACACACACAGACACACAGTGCATGCCAACTCCACCCCTTACAGACACGGCTACCTCGATGAAAAAACAAATGACGGCGTTGCGTGGGGTTATTTGAGTTTCTGCTGTTGGAGAAACTGGGGCAAGGCACAGCAAGTGGATCCTGTACTATTTACAGCTTTAAAAAAAATGAACTCCCATCACACTTACACGGTTCTTCTCAAAGTCACGTCATATTCCCAAAACTGAATGACGGCATAAGTGTTAGGGGACCACACCTCTTCAGCACAGAGCACTGGATCAGAGCTGGACAGCCGAAAGCAAACAACAGCTTTAACTTTTAACACAAGCTTTCTAACAATCTTCAGGTACACACGACTCCTACTGAAGAACAAAAAAAGGGCAATTGACACAAAATACTGGCACAACCATCATGCTATCAATCATCACTGTATCTGTTTTTATTTAAGAAACACACATGATTAAAAACATACATGACCCCATTATTTGATAAACACGGGAAACGTTATTCCACTAACCCTAAATCACTGTTGTTTTTTTTTCATAATTTAATATATATCCTATATGGATTTTTGTTTATGGACTTAACATTAGGGTTATACCAACTTTCCAAATTCACAGCACTGCTTTTACCTCAAGTTTTATATATTCAATTTAGTTTTAATTTAGGGGTGTTTGGGTAAAAAAAACAAATGAAACAAATGAAAAACTAAATTTTAAAAAAGCTTAATGGAAACTATTTTATCAGTCAGACCGCTACACTAACATATATCTGGTCTATGTAAGCAGCATCATTTTTCCTCACACTCACATGGTGACTGCTCATTATTGGTGTCCAGTGAGCATCTAGGTAAATTCAACTACTCTGCCCTATACCGACTCACAGGTCACTTTTTAAAATTGTTTGTGTTAGCCCCGTGACAGATGGGCAACCTGCCTAGAAGTACCCGCCTCTCGCCCTATCACAGGTTAGATAAACTCCCTCTCGCCCTATCACGGGTGAGATAAACTCCCTCTCGCCCTATCACGGGTGAGATAAGTACCAGCCCCACGTCACAAACCTAAATCGGGTAAGTGTTTAAGAGAACGGATGACCGGTTTAATGAAAACCAAACACAGCATCTCAACACCAAACCTCACACCAACTGTCAGCACGGTGGTGGAGGGGTGATGATTCGGGTTTGTTCTGGAGCCACAGGACTTGTACGACATGCAGCCATTGAGTCAACCATGAACTCCTCTGTATAGCAAAGTAGTCAAGAGTCAAGTGTGAGGCTGTCTGACAGTTATAAGCTGTGTCCGAAAACCTCGGCCGCAGCCTTCGGAGGACCCGGCCTTCGCGTTCTACGTGGGCCTGGTCCTCCGAAGGCCGAGAAGTCCGGAAGTGCGAGGCTTGAGAAATGAGACGGTCTAGCCTTCAGATTTGCGTCACTAGCTGTTCCCGCCCTTACCGCTTCCTCCTCCTTGGTTAAATGAATTGAATAAACTCAGCTGTGTGCTCCTTGCTATCTAAAGTATAACAGGACATGAGTAAATTCTCCATCATCTTACATTTCAGTTTAATCAATTTTCTGTTTGACGTTTATTCAGCTGATCGATTGCGGATCACGATCGATCAGCTGACAGTGATCAGCTTGATCGCGGGGTTTTGAAAACGATGTACTGGGAGTCCGCTGTTTTCGCTGGCTCTAGTGAGCCTTGACGAGCGGCTCAGCGATCGAGCTAGTGGGCAACAGACGCTTCCGAAAACGTCGGAGCACCCCCGCAAATATGTGATGTCTCGATAAACCGAGCAGATATTTGAAGTTTACACAGCTACATTCTTGCCTAAAAATATGTAAAAAATTTATTTTGTGACCCAGAAAGAGTAATAAGAGTAATATGAAAACAAAGTAGCTGCCGCCATTGTTGAGAAACTGGAATTGGCCGGGCAGCGCTATGAATTCTGGGATATAGTGGGCCACGAAGGATACACCTGACCCGTCCTTCAAATTCGGCAAAATGAAAAATTCGGCCTTGGTAGGCTGCGGCCGAGGTTTTCGGACAATGTTTTTCGGAGAACAATGACCCCAGCAGCAAACAAACTGAAGCACCTCTATAAAGAGGAGTGGGCCAAAGATTCCTCCACAATGATGGGAGAGACTGAGAAAGTGACACAAAATTATTACTTCAAGTTATTAATGCTAAAGATGATTTTCCAAGCTACTGAATCATGCACTGTTTTTTTTCACAGGATTGCATACACTTATATAAAAACTCTTCATCACATGAGCGTATGCTTATACCTGATTATGTGTTCACAAACCTATGAAAAAGACACCTGACAACTGTGTAACTAATGTAAAATGCCTAATGCCCCACTTAAATTAATGCATCGTGTCATTTTTCATCAATGTTAAATTCCCTTCATTCATTCAGTTATGAAGAAGTGAAAGTAAAACTGGGTTATTAAAATTAACATTCATATGAATTATCAAGTACAAATGAGGGCAAAACACAGCACTGGCAAGTATCCCCCTTCATAGGCAGTGACGTTTATTGCAACATCAGGACAATAGTAAAGGGACCTAGTCTTTTATTCAAATGAGTTACAGACTCTCATGGATGAAGCAGTGACAATAGTAAGAAATGATGCCAAGAAAAACCCTGACAGCAGTTGGATCTTCCTCCAAGGAAGTGGTGCTTGGAAGAAACACTGAGAACTTGTCTCTGAAACAAAAACTGGAAACCTTTAGAGGAAATTTACTTTGGATCAGTCAGAGTGTTTCTTTCTAAAAAGCTGCGTTTCCCCAGTGAAAACAGCCCAGTGTTGAAAAGGGAAGAATTTCAGTGGAGTTTCTTTGAGATGTTTAAAGTGATCAAATTATCATCAGTAACATGCTGCAAGTTGGTCACAAATATGTCTGTTGATAGTTAAAAAACACACTGACATTTATGTTTCCTTCGTCACTGCCATCTTTAAATGAACCATACTCATAATTCAAAGTAGGGCAGCTCTAATTAAATATATGGTAAATGGCCTGCATTTGTATAACGCTTTACTTAGTCCCTAAGGACCCCAAAGCCCTTTACACTACATTCAGTCACTCACACATTCACGCACTGGTGATGGCAAGCTACATTGTAGCCACAGCTGCCCTGGGGCGCACTGACAGAGGCGAGGCTGCCGGACACTGTCGCCACCAGGCCCTCTGACCATCACCAGTAGGCAAACCATGGGGTTAGTATCTTGCTCAAGGATACTTGGCATGTAAACTGGAGGAGCCTGGGATCGAACCACCGACCTTCCGGTGAGGAGGTGACCCGCTCTACCACCTGAGCTACCCCACTAAAATTTAGTGACTAAATAATATCCTCAAAAGTGCCGGGGTCAGACCATACCATAAACACACCATAAACAAACCAGTCTGGAGTTTGTTTGGACTAAGTGTCTCCATACTGAGACACTTAGTAACAACTGAGCATCATTTAAAAGCCACAGATTATCTGACTATGTGGGTACGCTGACAGCTACATCCAGCAGGATAACGCGCCATGTCACAGAAGTCAAATGATCTCAAACTGGCTTCTTGAATATGACAATGAGGTCACTGTACTCAAATAGCCTCCACTGCACTTAAATGGCCTCAAAGTTACCAGATTGCAATCCTATAGAGCATCTTTGTGATGTGAGGGAACGTGAAACTTGCATCAAGCACACACAGCAAACAAACCTGTAGCAAAAGTATAATGGCATCATTCCAATATGTACCAAAATCTGAATATTACTTCCAGCATTTTGTTGAATCTATGCCACACAAATGTCCATCAGTACTCCATCAGTTGCAATAATATTAGGATAAAGTTCTGTAAATAACTGCTGTGAAGTTGCAACCGTCTGTGGTAAATATTTGCAATTTCACAGTAAAATCTTAGTACAATTGAAAATGTACCATGTCAAAAACAGCTCTAAAAGAAAACACTACATAAACACAGTAAAAGAGGTGGTGCCACTGTCACTGTTTAGATGTGAGGTAATAAGGCAGATATCCTGGCAGTCTGAGCACATGTGTGTATGTTATCGCTTTCCCATACAGCTGGGAGTTTGTGTTTACTCAGCTGTCGGGAAAATTTGCAGAGTTTCACCAACAAGAGACTGTAAATTGCTAAATCTGTCTTGATAAATCCTTCACATTAGGAATGTGGAAAACTTTCAGCACTCCTGAGTCACTGGAATCATCTGTTACAGCGTGGCACCAACCACCAACGGTGTGTCTCGACCTGTGAGTTATGAACTGAAAGTGAGTTACAGGAACTCTAACGAGTTCCAGCAGCAACATCATTATGAACTGAGGTTTGCTTTTAAAAAAAAAAAAAATATCAACAGAGTAGCGACTGTTTGCAGTCCAACATCTGTGTTTAGTCAGACAGTTAACACTTCAGATCCAGCAGAGCAGGCAATGTGATTAGAAAGCTTCATTATAGTGCTTACATGAAATTTAAATACAGTTTTTTATATTGATTAAAAATAACTAAATAATTATGGTTCAGCTCTAGTGAAGGTAAAAGGTGGAGTAAATCAAAACACATCGGGAGAAAGTCAAAGAAATCACCGTCACTAAAGAACAAAGATGATCTGACAAACGGTCTCCGAGTTCAACTCCAACCACAACATCCATCACAGCATAGCCTGGCGATATCGCTAAAAACAAACTGAGGGTGTACAGTTTGCTTTCTCTCTTCATTTCCTCCATTCAGCACAACGATGTGGTGTTTCAATACTGACCGCTTGTGGGATTTTTCAATTGTGCCCTCAATCCCGATGAGGGTATAAAAAACATCCCACTGTTTTCTCGTCACTGGCCACCGGATGGTGTCTCTCAGAGAGATTTTTTTTTTCCACTTTTGTCTCTCTGTCTGCTTCTTTGGCTCGAGTGTCAGGACTGCAGTGCAAGCCAGGCCTCCCACACATCACCAAACCAAAGCCTCTCTCCCCCAGTGGTGGCACTAATTTATGTTCTCAGCTAAAATAAAAGAAAACACATCTAAGGAGGGATACAACGCCACCCCTCACTGTTCATTGACTGTTTTTGTGTATTTACTGATTTGTGTTTGTGAGACTTTGCCTGGTTACTTACTTGCCGGTTGGTAGCATGAATGTTAATTAGAGGTTGAAAATGTAGTGGCCGCTGGGATAATGAGCTCCCTGGTAACACGTTACTATTAAAATGTCGCAATGACAAACAGTGAACCTCTTTAGCCTCTATTCGAGCTCTACAGCCACAAAATCCAATGACTAAATTACCTTTCGGCTTATGCTGCCCTTATGACAAGGCAGATTTTAGTAAGCACCCAAACACAGTAAATAATGTGAGCTGGGATCAGCTCCAGCCCTCAAGTGACCCTCTAAAAGGATAAGCAGGGGTACTGCTAATGGAGAGATAGATGAAAAGGAACCAGTGGGGGAAAAAAAAGAACTGACAGTGTAGGTTAAGCACAATAAGAGTCCCAAACTCTGAAAGTGGAGAAGGTCGAGCAAAGTAAGTAAAGCTTGGATCAGTCAAATAAAGTGAAAAAAAAAGATTACAAGTCAATAAAACTCAAAGTCAGTCTAATAAATATGAACACACACAGCTTTGCTTTCCTTGTTTAGTCATTTTTTTATGGAAAGTCTTATTTTCATCTTTGTTTGCCAAGGCTTAGCAGGCTTAGTATCAATTTAAGAACTTACTACTGAGCACACATGTTCCTTCTGTAGGTACACACTGAAAAGAATGACCAGGAAGCAGTCAAATGTCAGATTCGAGAACAGCAATACAATGTAAGAAAGGTGAGAAAGATGCAGCCATCATGCACTGCATTTTATCTTTGGATACTGTCCTCTAGTGACCACCACAGCACACTGCACACACCACCATTCTGGTTTATTATCATGAGTCTGATATCTGACATCAGCATCGTATACCTGTAGCTGGGTACACTGGAAACACGCTGGGATTTCTTATTTTGAAAAGATAGATGAAGAGAAAACCTTGGTTTCTGGGTTTTTAAAGAACTATCTTTAAAAACAGTGACGCTGCTGAAAGTGAAGACAGAAAAGGATCTGCAGTTCAATATTCTGAAAGACACTGCACAAAACACCACACTGAAAGAACTGCTAAATAATTTATCTCCTGCATAGCAGACTCTAAACTCAGTGTTTCATTAAAATCAAGAAGGAACTATTGTGTGACATTTCAAGACTTATGTGATACACTTTTTGGAGCTAACTGAATATCGGATGTCTGTGGAACAGATAAGACTCTTTTCTTTACTTGTACCTTAACGTCAGGATTAAGTTAACTGGATTCCCCCTCCCAAAAAAAACAGCCACTTTTTTGTTGATTCTTACTGCTGTGTACAAACAACACTCAAAACACTCAAACAAATGCACATTAAAGAGTCTAGATTTTTCCAGCTTCTTAATTGAGTAAAAAAGTAACTAAAATCTATTATTGTAGCATCTTTCAAGATAAAAAAAGAAGAAGAAGAAGAAGAAGGAGAAAATGCTTCACACCCAACATGAGAGACAAAAATGCCCCCTAAGGGATATTTAAAGGGGAGGTTTTTGGATGCTGATACGCAGCCAACAGGTCCTGATCACATGACCTTAGATACCCACTGATGTAAGTCGGGTCGTATCCATGCGGCCCTCTAAAAGTCACAAACACAATCTTAAAGTGGAGCCTGAAGTTAAAGGGGAGTGAGTCAGTGCAACAGAATTACATTTTCAAGCCTGAAAAAGTTCAAGAATCATTCATCTTGTGTTAGTACTTAATTATACTAACCATGTGTTAGTACAGTTAATAGGGAAAATGTTGAAATAATGTTTAAATACACATTTAAAAGATACTTATTTAAGATCCTAAACATCACATTTCAAAAAGGAATTCAGGAAAAAATTGACAAAGTGGGTACCAAACCTGAGGAGATTGGGAAAGAAGAAGGGAAAAAACATTTATTTCCCCAAATTGGACCCGACATGGGAAAAAACTCAGAATGAGAAACTTTCAAGTAAAAAAAAAAAAAAAAAAAAAAAAAAAAAAAAAAAAAAAAAAAAAAAAAAAAAAAAAAAAAAAAAAAAAAAAAAAAGAGGATTTTAAATCATCTAGAGTTTCTACAGCTACTTATTACATCTGCTTTCGTGTGTATGTGTGTGTTTCATCGTTCATCACCATAGCAACCACAACATCTCAAAGCCAAAACCTGCATAATTTAAATGTGTTTTTTTGGACAAAAGTCAAAAACCCAAAGATTTTCTGTTACTTATCATTAACCATAAATGTTTGCATTAATAAAATGAAAAAAATAAAAAGTTCAACAACTGTTGATTGGCTGTTTTGACTGGGTTTTTTTTCAGTCTAAATGCCAACTTTTACCACTGACATTACTCCACGGTTCATGAGTGGCTAGCAGTTGTTATCTTTTAGTCTTTGGAAGATGGTACTGAGACCTACCATGCAGTATGGTTTAAGACAGAAGGCAGAGCTGCAGATGCTAAGATTTTCATTGGGAGTGATCAGCATTGACAAGATTACAAACGAGTACATCAGAGGGACAGAAGACGAAGACGACGCAGCTATGATTGAACACTTGGTGACCTTTCTGTGTTTTGTGGGCCTGACTGCACTAATATTCTAGTAATCTGTGATAATGAACTTCTAAGCCATTCATAATAATAACTGAAATATCACTGTTACTAATGACTACTGTCTGTTGTGAGCCATTATAAGAGCACATACATCCTGAACCAGAGTCATAAACAAAAGTCTGGTGAACTTAGTTTTCTTAATGTTCAACAGAGCTTAATTGTGTTGTCTCATCACCATCACTTTGTAGCGATGTCATTAAAGCAAAGTGTTATCCGATTACGTATATCAGTAAGATACAAAATGTTGATACAGTCTTACTGACACCATATTCAGCATTATCCAACACAGTCTGCCCCTCAGACTGTCTGCAGCTTGAAAGCAAATGGTGACGTCTCCATTCACTGCGAGATAAAGCCTTGGAAGTATCTCACAAGGCAAATGACTCGGACTGACTCAGGGCTATTATGGCAGCAATCCAGTGGGACAATATTCATACAGTCACGCTTATCTAATGCATTTCATCTGATTCTGGTATCTGCCTCACACTGACAAACATTTTGCTCAATTTTCTGTTTAGAAATAAATGTACTGGATTGTCCTTAAACTGCAGCACACCAACAAGCTCTGCAGAAGTCCATGGACATCAAATGTACTGCTGCCGTTATGTATGCAGAGACATTAACACCCAGTCACACTGCAGTACCCCACCCCACCAAATCAATATTAGAGACAACTAGGGAGGGGGGAAGATGAGGTTGGGTTTCTGTCCGTGGTCAAAGAGACAATCTGAACTAAACACCCACTACTGAGCATGCTGAGGCAGCAAGTTGATTAATCAGATCCCTGCCTCAGTGCACCGACGAGCATTAACAGAGGTGGAGAACCCGGAGAATCTCTAGTGGATAAAGAAACCCCCAGGATATATGAATGAATGAGGTTAATGAGAGGTGCTGCTACGTTTCTGTTATTATACAGTGAACCTCTGTTAACTGCAAAACCTCTGCCAGAGTGTGCAGTGTGTATGAATGTTGGGAGAGTCCACAAAGATTTGTTTTCTACTTTCTTTCTTTAAGTACTTAAAAAAAAAAAAAAAAAGGATTTAGCAAGATTTGCAAGAGAATCCACCTTTCTTCGAGCTACATGTTTGTAGCTATACCTGTCGGTACAGCCCAACAAGAGGCCAAAACATGTGGAAGCTACTGGCATGTTACAGGTGCGATGATAGATCATCCAATCAACTGCCAAGTGAGAGCAGCAAGGTCAGTAAGAATAATCACTGCTTGCCTTTTATAGCTCCTCAGACTGATTCATGACAAAAACAAATTTAGTGACTGGTGGACACAGGTTCAGTGATCTGATTGGATGAAACCCAACCCCAAATAGTCTTGAACTGCAATTTATAACAGCGGTCCTTTTTGCACAACGCCACACGTATGAACCCATTCTTCAGGTACTTCAGGTTGTGGTTAGGCTTGCTCTCAAGGTTTCATAGCTACTGTCCAAGACAGTGGAGGTGCAGTATATCTGAACAGGAGACAAGATGCTTTTATGCAATAAGACCAACCGGGAAAGCAAACTATCTGGTAGGAAAACACTGAACAGGAAGGGCCAGGATTGGCTGATCAGAAGCAAGGGGACTTGTACAATAAAACTGAGGAGGATTGTACAATAGTTAACTGACTGTGAATGCTATAACTTTCTAGAGGTTATGGCACATCGTGTGCAGCAGATGATAATCACTCAGTGAATGTAAATTATGAGCTTCACTGTAATCCTTAGACTAAGAAAACTAGAAGGACGTGGAGAGAATATAACTCTTGTGTGACAGAAGCCATAAAGCAAAGGCTTTCAGTTAGCAATTCTTACAGGAAAATCATTAAAATTGACTGTGCTTAAGTCCTAACCCAGACATACACCCAGGTAATACCTGAAAAACATATAAATCATAACTTTAACCATGGTCTAATCAACAGCATGAAAAAAATGTGGAGGTATAAACCAACAAAAGAAAGTTAAACTTCTGGGATGTGGATTTCCTTATGCAATGCTACAGTAACATTATCAGCTGGCGTTGGAAACTTTACAGCAGCAGTTAAAGAAATAGTGTAGAGACTTTACCAGATCATCTATGGATATAAACCACTGAGGGTGTTCTACCTGCCCATGAGCATCTTACCTGCAATGCGGATGACGGCCCTCTCTGCTGGGTCCAGAACATCTCCAGAGGCTGACTTGGAGCGCTTGATCCGCTGGTGTTTGGGCAGGTTCCAGGGCAGGGTGTCTCCTGGAGACGGCGAGCAGCTGACTGAATTCAGATCGCTGGAGCTCTCCTCCGATGCAGCCCTGACCAGAGGCCTCCTCTTGGGCTTCTCCTTCACCTCCTCCATAGTCTGAAAGGACACAGTGAGCAGAACAATATAAAAAAGGAAACTCAAAACAAAAACTAAGGCAGTTCCGTTTCTTATTATATATATTATTTGTTTAACAGAGGTGGAGGACCTGGAGAATTACTCCTAGTTAAAGCCCAACCGTGCTAATTAATGCTGTGGGGTAGCTTTTGTGGGCCTACCATCTCCTAGCATGACTTTCTGTGGCACCATGATGTCCTGGTGTCCTGACAAATAATACCGTGAAGTCCAGTCGTGGTAAAAATAAATAAATAAATAAATAAGGATAAAATGCATGTCTTTTGGTGAATTTCTTCCAAAACTGAACACCTGGTCAGTTGTTTCTGTGAAACGCTAATATTTCACTGGGCTACAAGTAGCAAAAATCTGCCTTAAAGGGACAGGCTCGTTACAGGTATGCACGCTGTCCACAGAAAATCCGCATGAGGAATAAAAGCATCTAACTTTGACAGAATTTGACCCTATTCCCTTTTCAAAGGGAGTCCCTTTAGTATACTGAGTACTATATATAATATCCTGAAGCCAAAATAGACAACATGCTTACAATTCAAAACCTATAAATGTCTGTTTCCCCCCAAATTATCTATATATCAAAATCTTATATTTACGCAAAATCCCAGACATAATGCCCAAGGTGACAGCAATCAACTTTCAATAAAAAAAATAAAAAATAAAAACATGAAATCACAGTACAAGTGTGTTATTGAAGTAATGCCCTACTTTGGAGAGTCTATTTTTAGACCTTGTGTGTAGTAGCCAGGGCAAACACTCAGTGCTGCAGCCCACTGCTCAGACTGCTGTGTGAAAGAGGAGGAGGATTTTTTACAGGGCAGGTGCTGCTGATGCACTGTGCAACGGTTACCATGCTACCAGCTTCATTTCAGCTGAGTCATCGCCCAGGATGCAGGAGGCTCTCCACAGGGGCGCTGGCTACACCACCACCGCTCTCTGATTGGATGAGAGCAGACAGGACCTAACTTTCAGGAGTAACATCTCCAGGGCTTCAGACACAGCTCATATTCAGGGTATAATTTGCCTGAAGGCTATTTCTGGTTACTGACTGTTTCCTCATATAATTGCAGTTCTGCAACACTATAGCACTGGCTTTTTTTTTTTTTTTGGTGCAATTAAACCGTTATATAATTAAAGCGGTTTGTTTCAGAGCATATTTACAGCACACTGCCAGGCTTCTCAAAACACGACCTCCAGACCAACAACAGCTCTAGGCTTATTTTTTTCTGTGTCCTGCAGGCAAAACAGGAAATGATGATCTTGTCAGGAAATAATGCACACCTAACCTGTTGTAGACAACTTACCAGACTAAACATTCTTACGTTAAGAAGGTTTAAAAATCTATTAAACTACTATAAAGTATATAATTACCAACATAAAACACTAGTCATAAATCACACATAACAAACACTGAAAGTATTAATGGGAGCGTTTTTCATGTGCAATAATGTCTTGGCTCCTTAAACTGGCACAGTTTAAGATAAACAAAATCCTACTTTAGGATTAAATGAAGTGAAACTGGACATCTGCACGTGGCAGCTGTTACTATATGGCGGCACATCAGTACTCAACCACTTGTGGGAATTTTCTTATTTAGGAAAACTTTTAAGAGATCATTTTATCATGCTATACCTCGATGTGCCTCTGAAAGTAGAGCAGTGCCACGTTATACTTTCCTGTGGCAGTTCATTGACTGGTCTAAATGGAACATTGGGACATTGACCAGTCTAAATGGAAATTTCGCCAATATTTGACCAGTACCAGTCAACTAATAATGGTCTTTGGGTTCAGCTTGGGATCTAGGGTCTTTCATGGACAACAAAGGGCATTATATAACTACATCAAGAAGATTGCAGACTGGGCTGATTGAAAGGTTACAGGAAGTCACGTTAAAAATTCATAGCTTCTAGAACAGTGCCCACACATAGCAAAGGGGAAGACCTCAGCACTACTCAAAGGCATCAAAAGACAGCTTTCTGAAGAGTCCTTTAGTCAGCCAGGCACCAAAGTTGAAGCCTTTTTATGTAATCTGTAATCATCTCTCTGAATTAACTATTACTCTACTACAAAGGATCTACCAGTGCAGATCAGATGTAGAGCACATAACTATCATCTACAGCTCTTATCACGTCTGTCTCCAACCTATTCCTATTCACAGTGCATATGCTTTCTTGTATGGCCTTCCTCCAAGCAGCTGAAAGCATCATGGTGAGCCGTAGTTACCAGGCAACTCTGCAGAGCATTAGAGAGCATGCTTCATCCAGGTCTTGGAAATCAAAGAAAATGAAGTGGTATGTATAGGAATGCACAGACTCTGACAGTGGCTCAATCCAGCTGACAGACTCCTCTCTTCGCTCTTCCCCAAACTGTGAACAAACGATGGACTTCAGCGGCACTGGATCTGTTGATAATCACTTTTCAGATAAAGCTGTCAATTATGGATCCTTCCCAAAAAAAACTTGAGCACAGCAAGCATCGTAGATGTTCAAGCTTGCTCTGCACTGCACCGCCACACCTGTAATGAGGCTGAGCCGCACAGAGGACACGCAGGGGTGGGTGCACCTGCCGTTTAACAGGTTAGGGTGAAGGCTATGAGGCGAACAGCTTCGGTCATTCTCGCGATGATAGGTCGGGTATCATTTTATGACCTCTAGGCTTCTAAATGCACCAAATCGTGTGATTATCGCCGTCGACGATGCTGCAAAACATGAAATATGAATAATCTGTATTCCTCGCTTACTCACGCACAAAATATCCAGGATGGCTGCTGGTTTGGTCCCAGGTACACAACCGCAAAACACGGCTCTGCAGTCGATCCGTCGGCGGATTCGTCCCGATTTGACCTGCTCAAACTTCGAAAGCCATCATCATCCTCATCCGCAGCGAGAGTCGCGCCTGCGTCCTACAGTTTCCTGGCTGTGGGATGCTCAGACGCGCAGACCTGGACTGATCAGGGCTGCAGGACGAGCCGAGAGGAGGAACCAGCTCCCTCAGCCTGCAGGCAGCATGCTGCGCGCGCGACGACACCGGCGAAGTGTCGTTGAACAACAGGCACGATGGAGATGAGGAGGCAGATCTGATTGCGCATGTGAAAACTGAGCTCAGGTCAGGTTGATAGCGGGGAGGCTGTCGATTCACTACGCGTTACACACCCTCCACGCTGACTTTTAGTTGTGGCAATGCGGGCGAGCTCGTGTGGCGCCTATGAGGGAAATATGTGACTCAAACTGTAGTTCTGAGTGTGTAAAGCAATCCGAGTCAAAAATAAACTACACACATCATTTTGTTTCCCTTTCAGTGTGAGAGTTCTGTACTTTTCCCTAAACTTCCCAGGAAATCCTTTATAATGGTGTTATTACTCAGGAGGCAACGCTGGTGCTGAGCTCAGCACATGTCACGTGGAAACAGCTGTAGTGCGCTTTGATTTTAAACACCAGAGTGTGCAGCTTACGAAACTACTGTTATGACAAAGTTTTAGAAACTGAAGGAGATTTCAATAATATTTTACAGTTAAATGAGGTTAAATGCTCGCTTGCTCTTGCGTGTACTTGCAGGTTTTCTCCGGGTATTCCTGCTTCCTCCCTCTGTTGAAAGGCATGTCCGTCTGGTTCATTGATTATTCTAAACTGGCTAAAGTGTGGAGGTAAAGATTTGTTTAAATATATGTGTCTTAACCCTGCTGCAGGCTGTCTCACAACTCACCCTGTAACAGCTGGGATAGACTCCAGCTCCACCTCTCAACCCTGGATTGGATAAGGAAAATAAAATAAAATGGATGGATGGATATACCAGACTTTAAATAGATTTTGTAATTAAATGGAGTTTCTCTTGCTGCTGCGTCCCCTTGTGGGTTCTCTCAGGTACTGTGATGAACTGGCTACTAGTCCAGGGTGTACCCCACCTGGCGCCCTATCAGAGCTGGGATAGGCTCCCGCCTCCTTGCTGTACTCTCGATAAGATGTTAAGAAAATGGATGGATTAGTAAGGGTATTCCAGCTGGCATCTGACAAAAGCCCTCAATAGCGAGACAACAAAGTGTCTCCATGACACTGAAGGACTCCTGAAACAGGCCATGAAATGTTGTTGAAGTTCCTGGAAAGACAGTGTAACTGGACCCGGTCTTTAGTCTACATGTCTAAAAACTAAAAGGCCAAACAAGAACACTTTCCCACAATTAATGATTTTTAATTGTTGGTAATTGAATCTGCTCTTGGTAACAATCCAGGATATTTAAAATGTTTTTAATGACCTCTGCCTGTACTTTGCACTTTGATTAAAACCCCATTAATCTGGAAAATTGCTTAATTTCATCTCCCTTTGCTTTCTTTACTCTGTTATGTTTTTCAGCTTTCTTTTTTGCTCCAAATGAGACCAACTTGTACTGACTCAAATTAAAAACTGCCCTGCTGAGCCATTACATAATCACAACAGTGACTGATGAATGGCAGATTGCTTGTTTGTGTGGCACTACTACATTATTAGTCTCCCAGTAGTAGAATGAATTACCGAGCTTGGAGAACTCAGACCGGAGGGGTGGGAGTGACGTTCTGGCTCCGTCCCACACAGAGCCCCTTCTTGTATTCACAAATGATGCATGTCACCAGTCCGGAATACCAGCGTCTGAGCCAACTTTGTAGCCATTGTGCCGAAGGTTTAATCTGATCAACCGAGTGCTTCACAGAGCCGGAGAGCTCTGGGTGAGAGATGCTCCAGGTCATGTTAGAATTACTGTGCTGAATCATTTTTTGCACGTACAGCATGTCAGAACCACGTCAGCCCAATCAGTGGGAAACAAGAGGTTTGAGGAATTCTGGGAAATAAGTCATAGAACTCCTCCAGCTTTTGCAGGTTTTGGAAAACCAGAATAAACACAGACGTAATCTAGAAGAGAGCAAACCTTGAACTTTAGGCCCTTAAAACATGAATCAGACGTCGTAAATTACAAAATTCAATACCAATTATATAATTTTGTACAGTATCATCTCCATGAAAAGCAAATAACTCTGAAATGATATAACACTAAACTAAAAGCCTTGCTTTAAGGACCATTCTGTGCAAAAACGAATACCATCAAAACTTCCTTTAGTACCTAAAGTCAAAGTACTTATTATGCAGGACAGCGAATTCCAGACTCAAATACATGATTTTATAGGAATATATTTATCGATTTTATTTTACAACTTGAGGTCATTTTAATTACACTGGGCGTTTTAATCCACATAAATCATAATTTATTAGTATATTAGCAATAAAAATATGGATAAAGTTCATATCTAAAGCTTTAAAAAGTAATGGACACTATGTCTCCAGTCAGCTACATTTCCTATATGCACACTAGATGAGCTCACAGCTCAAATCCAGACAAATAGGTTTCAGAGAAAAATTAGCCTTAGCTAAAACAGAAAAGTGGAGTATTTTCATACTTTTTAAGCTCCTGAAGTGTGCCATTAATCCAAAGAAAGTAGAGAAAGTGGTTCTGAAAAGACAGGAAAGACGTCCTTTGACTCCTCACCTTCTGTGTTGCCACTCTAGTCACAGTTTCCACCCCAGATTTAGGCGCTCGCTTCCTCCTCTTCCTCACTGCAGGGCATGGTGGCTCCTGTCCAACGGCTACAGACTCCTTTGCCACAACTTCCACTGGCTGGACAGAAGCAGATTTCTCTGCCTTCTCTTTTGCCTTTTTCTTCTTCTGAAATAAGACGTTGTGTTTAATTGTTTATCATTGTTTGCCTGATATAAAAACCAGTATTTAATCATGTACAGTTTCAGGATGGAGTTTGTATGATGTTTCAGATATATCCACCATCCTACATGGAACAAAGTTCAGGTTTTACTTCCAATAAAAGGGCTCGTTTTTTAAAGTTCACTCTCCAATTACAGATCCCAGCAATGGAAAACAGATGGTCTCGATATCTGCCCGGGCCAGACAAAGACTTTATTTTAGACACTCATTAAGATTTGTGCTGTCAGGTAAACAAACAAGGTTTTCTTTTTCCTGCTGCTGGAATTCCCTGAAGTGAAATAAAGCCGCACCATCATCATTTGTTCAACCCGAGTGGCAGAACATCCCTTAGTGAATAGACATACTTTTGCAGTACACAGGATTAATTCTGAACATCCTTCATCACATGGCTGTATAGTCTTCTTCAGAGATGAATCTTATCTCATCTTACAGCACTCAACGGCTGATAGTTTTGCAATATTTTAGGAAGGGTAACTGCGCACATTTAACCGCAGAAATTATGTTTGACATTTGCATTGTCTAAAACAAACAAGACCTTGTTCACTATTAAGAGATCATGTGTAGCCATAATGAAACCATTTAAATGTTGGAAATGGAAATGTGAAGCCACTCAGCTCTGCTGTAACCTCTGCACCACCAGCAGATGCAGATCATGAGTGGGAGTTTCAATGGACCTCATTCATTCCTAATGTGTTTTGAAAAATGCAGTTGTATTACATAAATCTTGGTTGGATCCCTAACATACCCGCAAATCCATCCCTTTCCACATGTGTCCACTAGTGTATCTGGTCGTTATGCTTTCAGAAACAGAGAGCAGCAGATAACTGACAGTAACTCCACCACAGTGCCGGGATATGTGCAGCCCTGCTTTACACAGAGAGAGACCTCACATGTCTCTTTGTCCAGCCACTTGCTACTGCAGAAGAATATGGACCTTTACTGGCTCGTCAGTGCCATTCAGACAAAGGGCTTCACTCATGGAGCCTTTTCAGAGAGGCCCTCCAGATTATCACTCACAATGACTACACAGTGCTTCTCCACTGTGTGACAACACTCATTCTGCCTGTGCCAAAACACACTGACGGAGGCCAGTAGAGCTACAGATCTCTCAGCAGATCACAAGGCCTCTTGCAGTCCACTTAGTAATGGCATCGCAGTGTGACAAGCTTCAGCTGCCAAGAGGTTAGAATACAAAACATGTGCTGCAGGAAATAATAAGGAAAATAGAGAGGAAAGATGCGTGAACAGCACCAATGTTGCATATTAGCTGCAGCTTCAGTGGCGTATGCAACGCTTTTAATCACTGAGTTACAACAGTGACTTTTTTGTGCTTTAGAAAGTGACAGTTCTGCTTGTAATTAAATACATTCTCTTACTCACACTGCAAACATTAAGTGCATCAATTGCCCTTATTACTCTGACAGAACACCAAATGCAAAAAAAAAAAAAAAAAAAAAAATGGACTGC
>VURO01018839.1:34112-56751 GCA_015108175.1 Pelvicachromis taeniatus | reverse complement strand
AATGCAGTTCCCAATTGTGCTCCTCCTTTGCTCCCGAGTGTCTCCTTGTCTGTGGTAGCCCAGTGCACGAGTGGTGCTCCCCGAAACTTCTCTCCGCCCGACTCTCCCCAAGAGGAAGTAAAAGTTAGCAGGTTCGCTAGCCAACAGTTCCAGTTCAGTGTAATAATCCCACTTCGATGGTGCATCCAGCTTAAATGCTGCTGGTTGTAGATGACGGCTGATTGGAAACAGCTGGCCGAGTGATGAGACGCAGGATGACCGACAACAGGGCGGAGGGTTTTTTTTTTTTTGAGTGACGTTCCAATCACACTCCACACCAGTTGGTGGCGGTAATGCACCATTCAGTTGTTTGCCAACCGGCAATAAAAATTTAAGAAGAAGAAGAAGACGACAGCGCAGAGGGACTTCCAGGTCGAAGGTTGCCCGGCTTCTATTGGAGACTGGCGTCTATTTGCGTGACATGTTTTCAAACTCTTTTTCAAACACTTATTAGAAACCGGCATTTAAAAGAGTTATTGGAAGATATACGGTATAAAGTTTTCTTCTTTTTGAGAACACTGTGATTGATCTCTGATCTCACGCTCATGTCTTCATGGAGCAGCGGTAGCTCTGCTCTGGTAGAGGGTTGTATCTGCTGTTTACTGTTTTGTTTAAATGAGAAACACTGCAAAGTGCTCTGCAAAAGTGTTAAAAGTGCTTCAGACAAATAATGAGAAATAATGAGAAAAAAAAAAAAAGTTGAAACAAGTTTTTGACTTATTCCAGCACTTGGAATAAATCTTTTACCGCATATTTCTTATTTGTCATATTTACTGTTTTTTTTTTTTTTTCTTTGTGATGTGACTTTTCCGTATGACGAGTAACAGCACTAACAGAGATCTTGTTAATGTGATATGGAAACAAAATGAGGAGGCTGGACAGCAGTTACAAATGTGAAGGAGTGGAAAGACTTTTTTGTTTGTTTGTTTTACTTTTGGGTTATTTAGGAGCTGAATGCATTTCTAACCCTGCTCAGGTGAATCAAAAACCGCATTTTTAGTTTTCTGGAAAATGAAAATAAAAGACAAAAGTCTGAAGATTACTCTGACAATTACCGATATTTTTTTATATTATAGACACGTAGCCCTGTAAGCTTTAAAGATAGTTATGAAAAATCTGCTGACAGGGAAGAGCTTCCCCCCCAACAGCATGGATTCACAGCAGCTGTCTAGATGGCTTCCAGCCATGTCAAAGCTTCACTCTGAAACATGAAAATTTCCACAAAAGCTTCCCAAACCAGGTCTGCAGCATAATCCTCTTTTCATGGGCTTTTTTGAGTAAAACCTGTATTTTCATACATATTTTCATGTCCTTTTGTTTCTTGCAAGTGAGATTAACAGTTTACTCTTATTTGATTTTCCTTCAGCTAACCTGTCAATCAATCTATTTATTTAAACATAGCATTTTATGACTATTAATCTAATAGAAGCTTCCAAAACCCCCGAACGTGATAATTATTTATAGTACTATGCTAGTATAATAAGATTTAAAAACAAACTTTCAAGACTTTCAAAAAATGCTCCGAATTAATACAGCAGCATCAAACAGGCAGTTAAAATAAAGACATCAATATAAATGAAACTTTTACTAAACATGTCAGAAAAAGATGGGGACAATCTCAGCAAAAGAAATATTATTTATTCAGAAAAGTAATTAGTTTTTTTTTTTTTCTGAATGAGCTCATTCATTCATTGTCACATTAAGACAACGTGGACTGTTTAACCAAGTTAATAGTTAAGATTATTTGCACAAAAAGGCATTTCATAACAGCAAAAGGAGTAAATACTTTTCCCCCTTTTTCTTAATTTTTCCATTTGCAATATCTGCTAGTGCAGCAAAGTGAAAGAAGGTGATTTGAGGGGGAGGAGAGAGGTCTTTGTCAGTCCATCAGATAATCCCTGCATAGATAAGACAGAAGTAACATGGAGGTGGAATGTGTAAACACCATATTACTGTCTGGATCTCCGCGTATCTGTCTCCACCTGCCTTAACCTTCCACTCAACAATCTCTACGTGGTTACTTTCTCAACAGCTCCCTCTGCCTTTACACACATGTGTTTTGCTTTCCTTATTTCTTTTTTTCAACCTCACACACAGGAAAAAAAAACTAAATCTCAGGGCGTCTCTGTGACATTTCTCCTCAGAAGAACATTGTATTTGCTCCTGATGCGGAACTGTTGCTGCATTTTCTATCAGGTTAATGCTTTCATTGAATCTTTCTCATGTGCCATTCATTGTGTTGCTCTGCTGGTTTTCTATTGTATAGAACAATCTGGTTGTACATCAATATGCAGCCCCTTTACTCCAAAGATTGTACGTGCTGATGTCACTTATAAATACTATAATGAGCGTAAATGTCATGCTCAAGTGGAGTCTCACGCCACTGTGAAACCAAGACATTACGGGAGAGGGTTGGAAATGTAGTGGGGTGCAGACACAGGAAAACAGCTTAGCTTGACTCGTGAGTTTTGTGCGTGATCTTGTAGGTGTGCCGCCGTTGAACTGTTCCATGTGGCAGAGCACAGTCAAATTTCCCCCTGATTGGTTTGCCCTTTCTGTAAATGTGTGGGGTGGCTGGGGAAGGAGGGAGAATGGGGTTATGGAAAAGGACAACGATGTCAGTTTTGTGATATCACGCTTCCCTAAAAGTATACTTCTTAGTTATTTTCCTTCCAGAGTTCCACTGACTATCAACCCTAATATGAATCTGGGGTCGTTTTGGCTATTTTTCTCCTACCTCACCACATAGCCTGAGACTTACTTTCTTTTAAGGTTACCTCTATTTGCTGTGTCCTTATCTTCCAAGTCGGAGACTTTTAGTTTTTTTCTCTGGTTTTCTTGCTGGGAAATGTCAGAAGTTCTGAAGCGGGAGTGCCCTCACCCCCATGTGTTCTGGGCCTGAGATTGCTTGTCCTTGATATGTTGTTTGTGTTTGCGGTTGTTTGAGCTGAGCATGTGCTCGGGCTCCCACAGCCAGCTGATGATGAGCAAACCCCCAGGTGGCCGTCCCGCTGTGTGACATGATGGTTTCTTCAGGCTGACAGTGGCATTCAGACAAAGTAGTGTAACACTGTAATCTGTATTTAAACCAAGATGCATTTGCACTCACTCGGTCTTCTCTGTGTAGTTTGACTTTACAATATATGTTTTACACAGTTTTCTTCTCATTTATCTTGTTTTAGCCAATGTTTGTACTTCTTTAATGATGTTAATACACAGATTTTTGTAGCTTGCTGGTGAAACAATCAAATGACGATGCAAATCTGCTACATTACCTTTTATGGCGTTGTGAGGATGTGACCTTACCTTTCTTTAGTTTATCCATTCATGAACTGAATCAGAGAGAATCAGCAACTATGTTTTTAAAGCTTCTTCTTGTTTTTCACTGAATATATTTTGAGTGTGTTAGTCTATTTTACACAAATGTTTCATGTCTTGTTGACACGTTGGATTTGAATGTGAATGAGATGATGTGTGAAACAGGTTTTACATCATGTCTTAATAACTGTGGAAAGCACATCTTTGTTGACATATATCATGAGAAAAGGTGTTTTATTGATATTGTGATACTTGATAGTATTGATAGTGATTGTAGCTTACATGCAGCTTTTTTTCTTCTGCATGGAAAATTGAGTGGTTGGATGATTGAACCAGCCGGTTTGTCTAAAGGCCGTTTACTGCAGGGGTGAACAGCTGGTTTGACTGTTTGCTGTTGTTTGGCTCCAGCGTGCATAGTTTCCCTGCGGTTAATCAAGGTCAAGAGAGCAAAGGCGATTCAACAGGTCAATGTCGCTGCTTGCTCTTTTGTTCGGGACATGTCTGATGAAAAATCCCTCCTCCACAGAGATGGCTGGGAGCGTCCCATCTGTCTGGATTTGTTATTGTAGGTGTTTTTGTTGAATGCCTAAATTCCTTTGGGACAAGAGAAACTGACCTTTGGTTAGACTGAAGACACAGTGACCTTTTTTTTCTTTTTTTTTTAAATGTGAGATATGTTCCCTTGTAAACATCAGTGATTATTCATCTGCTTTATGTGCATCCCTCCCATAGTTTGTCTTTTATCCTGTGGTCTGTCTATGCCTGAGCCGGGCTCTGCTGGAGGTTTCTTCCTGGATAATAGGATCTCCTCCCACCAGTCACTGCTGTGCACTGTCCCTGATATTGTGTTGTAGTTAAAAACACCTGTTGTTTTACGGTTACATTGTATAAATAGAGCTTAATTGAAGATCATCTGAGTGCTTTCAGTGCAAAGACAGTTGGATTCACAGTGAAAGCGGGGACATTCAAAATGAATGGAAGGCCACTGGATGGCCTTTAAGCTACCCAGCCGAGATATTCATACCCCTGTTTCGCTCACAGTATCAAGCTCCACTCTTGCCCTGCATTTGATGAGTCATAGCTGATTTCATTCACACTCTTCATTAATTTCTGGGCTTCAGTTTGGACGGAGATTTAATTATTGATGCGGCCTTTGTCAGAGTGCAGGCATAATCTGCGAGCTACAGAGCTGAGAGCAAACGGGGGCTACTTGTCACCCTGTAATGTGCTGCAGCTTTGCCAGCCGGCTAGGACAAAGTAACAGAATTTGTCATTTGTATTGCAGTGGTACCGAATGAATTGTCTTTTGTTATTGGTTTGTGCAAAGTTGTTTTCATATTTTCATATTTAAGAAGTTAGGAAAACAGATGGACGGATTAAATGTAGCTTTTTTTTCTTTAACAATCAACTTTTGACCAAAGTTAAAAATAATAAAATGCACATGCTAAACAGCACGCTGTGTAAGTGCATGCATTTCCTGAGTGAATCACCGTACTTGTGCGGGTGCACACAGTACGCTAAGTGTTTGAGGAAGACGAGGGATAATCCAGCGTACAAGTGGGCTGGTCATGGAGAGACTGTCTGCCTTCACCTGCGTGTGGAATTGCGGTGAGTAGGAGGCAGCAGCGCGGCGAGTGGGCAACCACATACAGGCTGTTAGCGAATGCTGAACCAAGCAATGTATTCATCACGGCATTAACATCAAAGGAGAAGAGAAATAAAGCTTCCTCTTCCCATTATCACTACTTGAATAATTTTTGTCATAAAATATCCACGACCGCGACTACAAAACATCTAGTTTACATTTAAATAACGTTAAAGAGGCAGTTCACCAGAAAATCTAATATATGTGGCTTTCCTCTGGTCTGTATTTATCCATGTAGATTGTGTTAGTGTGGGTTTGGATTTAATGAAGCTAGATGGTATTTGACTTGTGCTGCTCAAAGTGCCTAAAAACATATCTAATAAACTGAAATGTCTCATTTCTGAAAACAGGTTTTTATTACTAATGAAATCCACAAACCTTGTTATGAGCAGTTTCAAATATGAACTATTTTCTTTCTATCAGACTGCACCTGCCAACAGCATCACTCTGCAGGAAAAAGCATCCATAAACAGGATCATACTAGTGACATGTTGACAGGATGTAAACATGTTTGGGACCCTCCAGCTGAGCTGTGATGTTAACCAGCTGCACACTTATTTATTTTTTTTGTGGTGGGTGTATATAGTAAAGAAAATAGTTCTCTTTTTTTCTAAATGTCTATAAGTTTGTTCAATAACACCAAATCCCTTTGACCAGCGTCTGCATATGGCTCTTTATCCCTGACAGACACACCTGACCTTGGGCAGCAGTATTTGAAACAGGTGTCTCTTGGAATCTCCTCATACTGATACCAGAACAATGTTAAAGGACAATGAAATCTTTCTTTCTACCTTGTATTTGAATGAAATTATATGCTCCAGAAATCATAGCACATCAGTGTTATCCTTTTTTAACACAAGCCCCCACAGACGAATTCTTGATTTGATATCATGTTAAAGAACAAGAAATCAACTCAAGCAACTGAAGTAACCTCAGTGTTGTCAATATTAAGGATTTGCACACATTTTGAGTGCATGTAGCTGTGCACCAAAGGCTTTTTTTTCACTGTTAAAAAGCATTAAGAAAAAAATTATACTGGTATATCTTTCTCAATGTTGCTTTTCATGCCTAAAACAGAGCAAGATATCAAGAAATCGCCGTAGGTTTGCATTTGTAGATGAATTCCCATTGGCTTCTGCTGTTTGTTTGCTAGTGTCCGCATAGATGTCTTTGACAACAAGTGTTTTTAATTCCTGAAATGTACTGGTGTGTGCTGAATGTGGCAGCGCTGTGCTCTCCATGTCCGAGCAGTATGTAGATGAAGGTGTAGGTTAATGGCTTCCTGCTGCACCGCCTCAGTCTGTCAGAATGGGGAGTTTGAGAAGGGGAGGTATGAGCAGATGAGCTCTTGGTTAACAAGTGTGCGTGTCTGTGTCTCCGTGTGTGGAGGATTGTGAATGGACATCGTTATTGTGCGTGTGGGGACGAAACACAAAGGAGAGGATGTGGGTGTGTCCATGTATCAGTGTTGCGATACAATGAGCTGCGAGACAAAGGATTGCTGAAAATAGTGTTTCATTCATCAGTGGTTTTGTAGCTGGGGAAATCCTATATGTCTGTGTTTGTATGCGTGAATGCAAGCCTGTGGGTGTTTTATGTAAATATGCATGTATTTACTTGTGTATTCCTTTGTTTGCATTTTGCTGTTGAAGGATGATTTCCCCATTCAGGGTGCAAATGGAATGAAGCAATTTTTTCATATGAAGGCACTTTTAATATTTAATGGTTCAACATAACAGCAGCCTGAAACAAAATATTGCTACACAAATTAACATAGGGACTAACAAAACTAAACCGGGGTGAAGATACTGTGCAGCTTCTAATAGATGCAGTTTAATAGAGACTTCTGTTATATTGTGAGGGATGTGGCATTTTCACAGTGACTGTGGTAACTCCCACTCTTCTTTAAAATCCACTAAACTGTAACCACATTCAGTTAATTACCCAGTGACAGTTAGACACCTGGTCAAGGTCACCTAAAAGCGCTTTTCTCATATCTTCAGCCATGTGACTGTGATGAAGACACGCTAGTGTCCAATCATTTGTCTCTCTTTTTTTTAGGCTGTGAATTAATCTGCATGCTCACTGCTCTTTGCCCTATATGTGTTTTTTTTCTTTCTTGTACTGTACTTCTGATGTAAATGAGCCAGTACTGAGCGGTTTGTGAATATGTAAAACATAAAAAAGGAGTAAATAAACTGTAAAGCAAAGACGCGTGAGCAGTTCCACAGTCCAAAACCAGGGAATAATGTCACAGTGACCTTTTGGATTAAATTTAAATTCATTTTGGACCCACCTTGGGATGTTGATCTTTGACCAACACTTTCTGAGTTCATCCCAGAGTCCAAGTGAACATTTGTGGATGTTATAAAATTTCCTCAGGTGTTCATTTACAAGAGTAACCTTGACCTTTGGCCAATGAAATATAATCAGGTCGTTCCTCAAGTTGCCAAGACGTTTCATTTTCAAGAATGAGACAGATGGACATGCATGTATTTTTGTGTAACCTGTCATCCAGCAGGTAGCTTCACACACAGGTCATATTTTTATGCTTACGGCGTCAAGTCTCGCACGTTCTGTAGGTACATTCAGAGAATAATAATATCCAATCCGAGTACAATGGAAACCAATAGTGTCCAAAAACACACAATGTTTGCTATATAATAAACCTTAGTTTTTATTTTGTGTCAAAATTCTGAAAAATGTCATTTGTCTACTTTATAGCTTTCTGCTAACAATTTCACAATTTAGTATCAGTACAATTTCCAAAACCGGCAGAGAAAGAGAGAGAGATGGAAAAAAAAACATTTAGGCTTTTAAAGCTGTGATTTTTAAAAGCTGGTGGCAATACAAAGTTCACAGTGCCACTTCTGAATGTACTCCTCATGATTTTGAGTTTCTCGTTCCTTTCAACATCCAGTGCAATATTTATCTCGCAAAGCCATCAGGATGTGTCACCTTTGGGCATCAGAGAGGGAAAGTGTGGAAAAGACGGCTTTTTGAATGAGGTGTTTGCTTGTGATGTCACTGTATTTGTTTCAGATCTCAGTACTGATGCAGACGCTGGAACAATTAGAATAATGTTGCAAATAAATTACCAGTGCCGAACATAACATGTCACATAAAAGCCTGACTGACAAGTGTTAAAGACAAGAGCATGATGCGTCACTGGTTTCCCACCTGCGAACACGGCTCACAGGTGTTCGCTCCCGTGTTACTATTTTAGCTGCTGACTGTTTTTCTTCTGCACCACCTGGGCACCAATTTGTGCCAAATTTGGCCATACTGTCAAGCATTAAGCCTCAGAGTGTATGGGCTGGGTGTGATTTATAGTTGCCTGAAATGGCAGGAAGAGGTGGAAACAAGCGGACGTGATCAGCAGTCGATGAGTGTGCGATAATGCCATTGTTTTTTTCTCTCTCCTCAAGCTCAACAATAGAGAACTATTTACAGGAAGAGCCTGCGGTGAATAGAGAAAACACATGGACGCCGTTCGTTTATGGGACACTAACACTGTGACTGTAGAGTAACCTGCTTACACAGATAATACTTATCAACACGTAACGTTTTATTCCGAATGAGCCGTTCTGCATTTCAAACCATTATGTACATATTGAATAATGGTTTAGCCGTTGCTTGTTAAAGGTATTTAATTATTAGGCTCTATATTAAATACTCCAGGGATGGGATTTTTTTTCATATTCTAATGCTTTTCTAGACTGAACTAACAACAGTTAGGAGCAATCCTTTTGCATTGTTGTACAAATCTATCTCGACTGTAACAAGTGTCAGACAGCTCCTATTCAAACAACCATTACTCCCCTGACACACTTATTTACAATATTCATGAGTTATAATTAGTTGTCACACATGATGTTAGCAGTGTGTCAGTGAGAGGCAGCCTTATCAACACAGCACCACATTTCAGGAAAGACCATATTTGTAGCCGCCACCGCTTGCAGATTCTCTTTACTTCATTAGCGTTTCCCACTCACCCCCCCTCCTCCCCCCTTCTCTCAATTTCTCGTAAAAATAGAATTCATTTTCGAGCCCAGCTGCCACCTTTATGCAGTAAAAGTGATGAATCCTCTATCTTGCTGCTAATTGTATTTTCTGCAATTTTATTTGCCCATAAAAAATTCATGTTTTTCCTCTGTCTTTGCTCCTTTAAGAACGACGCCGCTGGCAAGATATTCCTATTGTGTCTACGGCGAGACAAAATTGGGAGAAATGGAGTGTCATGCTCAGGTTTGGAGGTGGAATTGATGGTGGGGATTTGTACATGGTTGCTGGCCCCACTAATAGATGGAAATGAACTCTAACATGCAACTGAGACTACAGGCACAAATAATAAAGCCTCTGTGGCCCTGGGGTATGTGAGCATGAAAAATGGCAGGAAGTTAGCAGACACATGGGTCTTTAACTTTGCGATATTTTCTGCAACAAGGACAGTGATTGCAATTTTTTTGTTTGTTTATTTTTTTAATGTGTTTATATATGAATGTCTTAGTAATGGAAAGCTATTTCCTCTCTTGGTTCTTGGATTTTGAAGGAAATGTGAAATGAAGAAGGAAAACGCGTTATAAAAATCACTAAATGTGGATGTCACACTTCAGAGATGCAAAACATACATCTGGCATTTAAAGATAGTGTGAGAAAAGAAGTGTGATTGAGTTGCGTCAGATGCCTCCAGTCACACACCCAGCAGACATTTGCACAGCACCTAAATTGGCAGGAGATCTGAGTCACAATGTGATATAACCACATATGGATTTTTTTAGGTGAGGAGTTTGGGGTTGGGATGCTGGGTGACTTTTATATGGAAAGCAGTTTGTATCCCCGTTTTTCTGGCTATCAGCCTTGGGTACCTGTAGTATGACTGTGGGGGCATAAAAAAAGGGATTCCGAGTACCATAACTTTTTTAAGCATAGATCATTATATCTCTGTTTTAGTTATTCCTTTTCCATTTAAACACATTAGAAAAAATACAAGTTTAAATTCATTGTTAAATATGTCACCTGAATGTTTTGTTTTTTTCTTCATAATCTGTTGCTGCTAATGGCATTTTGCTTTAGGCTATTTACAGGTGATTGCTGCTTGAGTATCACTAACCAGCATGATATGCAATATTTTAATGGCACTGCGTCAATTTCACGAGGCCATCACTTCCAATTATATTCAGAAGATGTCATCATAGAGACTTTTTTTTGAAAAACTTAATAACTCACCAATGTTTAGCTCATTTAACCTGTCTAACATTTTTAGTTTATATGCTAAACACTGAGCTAACTGCTAAAATTAAACACTGTAAAGTGGTTTACAATGTTTGGGGTTTTTTTGGTTTGGTTTGCCCTGCGACAGACTGGCGACCTGTCCAGGGTGTACCCCGCCTCTCGCCCTAAGACAGCTGGGATAGGCTCCAGCGCCCCCCGCGCCCCTGAAAAAAAAAAGGATAAGCGGCTGAGAATGGATGGATGGTTTTAAAAATGAAGCCAAGTTACAATGATGTACACAGGCACAAAAGTTGTTTTCTCATATTTAAGTTTAGCTAAGCTAACTACAGTCACACTACAGTCATTTCTAGCTACTAAGATAATGAAGGTACACGTTTATTGCCAAGAACATTTTTAACAAAGCAGCATTTGTGCCTAATTGAAACTCTGGGTTCCAGGGTCAAAATTGTTATATAGTTTTTTAAAAATGTGTTCATAATTTTCCTGTTTGCATTGGGGACCTCTCCTGCCTGCACATTGTGTAGCTTTTATTCATTCAGTAAATGGCAGTCAGGCCATTCAGTACTTGGTATGGAGTGTAGGAATTTGAGGGAGAGGATGTTGAGGTAGCGTTGGTATTCTCACAGCCTCTGTGTGAGCGTGGCTTTGTTCCAAAGTGGTGTGAAGAAGAGGAGATGGACAGAGAAAGGCGTGAGGAGGGGGGGACGGTAAGGAGGGTGGCTCTTTCTGGTGAAGGTCACGGGGTTAAGTCGATGGGGATCCTTGGAGACGGGGCCTTGCAGAAAGGATGGTAATGCTCCAAGCCATGATTCATCGCAAAGGCATCCATCTGCCTGTGCTTGTGCGCGCGCGCGCGCGCGTGTGTGTGTTTGCAAATGACGTCATCCCATCAGTCCCCAGGCTGTCATGGGCTGACAGGCACGGGTCTGTGAAGGAGCAGTGTTTTCATTTCAACGGGCAGGATGATGGAGTGCAGAGGGGGCGGAGCTGCTTTCTGAATGGCAGGTGCCGCACTCTTCGCTGTACTCGGGGGAAGTGGATTTCAGGTTGTTGACTGCGTGCGTACTTGTTTGGCAGCAGCACGAGTGACATGACTCCAAAGTTGAGCTCCCGCAGAGCACATTAGCTACTTTCAATATTTTCACTTTTCTTCTGCTTCGTTTTCGGTATCTGGAGCTCAAGTTTCATTTTAATCACAGTTTACTTTATATAGCCGTCCCCTGCTGCCGGCTCTTTCTCCGTTGCAGTCTGAGGCAGGTTAATTGAAGGGAGCTGCTGTGGGAGACAGGGAGATGAGCTGTAACTATCAATACGGGCCAGAGCACACTTACTGCTATTTTACTGTCTGCAGGAGCTTAATATAACTTCATAATGCTAGCATGCTAAGATTTTCATTGGGAGTGACCGGGATGGATGGTTTTAGAAATGCCTATATCAGAGGGACAGCTCAGGCTGAGAAGTTTGGAGACAAAGTTAGAGAGATATGGTTCAGATGGTTTGGACGTGTGCAGAGGAGGACTAGAGACTATATTGGACAAAGGATGTTGCAGATGGAGCTGCCACAGGAGGAAAATATAAAGATCTGAGAAAGGATTCATGGCTGTAGTGAAGGAGGACATGCAGAGGGTGGGTGTGAAAGAGGAAGATGCCAGGATGACGAAAAACTGATTTTGACGCTTAGTTTAGTTTAGCATGGTAGAAAATATTTCTAAATCATTTTACAAAAATAATGGAATTAGTGACAATATGTGATAAGTTGCTTGAAGTGATAACCTCGCAGATTATGAATGGACTGCAGCTCTGTGGAGCACAATGGATTAAATCCAAACTGTAGTATTTGCATTTAATCTTCCTTCAGCATCTCTGTTTCCAGTTGCAGCAGATGGTCCAACTTTGTGGACCATCTGTATTTTCCATTATTCATTCCTATAACCTGTAGTGGCTTTTATACAAATCTTTTTATTTGTTGGGAGATCTTTTGATGATCATTTGGAGACTTGTTGTGATGTTATAGTTGTTAATCTTTTTCTTTCAGTAGTTGATGTTGGTCAGGTTGGGTTTCCACTGATAGCATAATGTTTATCAAAGCAGCAGATTTATTACTTGTAGTAACAGATCTGAGTTTACAAATGGAGATGTTCCAAGTCTGGCATCAACATGTCAAACATTTTTTTTCTCTTCAGCTGGCAACAGTAGAGTAGCGAGAGCTGGAACACCACAGTTTCCTCTTTAACGTGTGCGTGTTGTCTTTCTGCATCCATCCCTCGAGTTGTGTTTCCCATTAGATTCAGCTCCTCACCTCGACCGTCAAACTGAAACGACCTACCACCGTCCTCATAATGGCCCAGGGGTCGGATCACTATCGCCTTAAGCTGTATTAGAAGAACAACAGTAAAAGTCAGTCTCACTCACAGAAGCAGTCCCCATTTCCCGACTTATGTCTCCAGATCTCACAAGTGGAATTAAATTGTGCAAACTTAGCATGACATTTAAAGCCACGGTGTGTAACATCAACTTGACACAGTTGTTTATAAAGCTGCTGTGGTGAGTGTGCTGGTAGCATTTAACTCTGGTATGATCTCTAACAATGCTCGGGCTCCTGTAGCTAACTTTGTCTTCGATTGTAGTGCTGCGCAGGTAGAGCATATTAGCCGTGTGCTGCTGAGGCTAATGAGCTACATTCACGTCCGGCACAGTAAACAAATACTCACTGATTGGTGTGAATCTGTACAACAGGAAACATCTTTACTTTGATGTATGTTGCTAACAAAGGCCGTATTGACTAGTGGGGGTTTAAGCTGCATCCAAAAGAATCAAGAATGACATTTAAAATAATTAAGAACTGTTTGCCTGCAGTGTCTTGGCAGCAGAAACTGTTGTGCCAGAGCAATCAAAAAAACAATCACGCAGTGGTGAATTGTCCATGAATATAAGCTGAGAATAAAAGCAAGAAAAGAAATCCCAAGATAATGTGCAGATGTTTGAGCAGCTCGTTAGGCCGTGGATTGCACTGTTCAGTGTGGCGTTTTCACTCATTAGCAAGAATTTATGCAGAGGCTAATCATCCAAAATCATGAACTTCCATCCCTTTAAGCAGAGTTGATAAACTCCATGATCTGTGAAACAAGTGATCTATTTATATACTCTATATGTTGTCCCCAGAATGGTTTTGGCAGTTCTCTTAAGTTCTGATTAAATGTCCTCAGAATGTTTTATTTCCTTTAAATTATTTCTGAGCTATATTCTTTGCAGTGGGTGAAAAGAAAAATCATTAACTCAAAGAACTTTTTTCTCCCAGCAGAGCACTTTACAAAGTCTTAGGGCTATACAGTTTTAGGTGTCTGCCACCGAGTTTTACTTTAAGCAAAATAAAGATCCAGAAAAATAAAATAAACGGTGTCACCCGAGGACATATTCACACATAAAAAAAGTGTCATTGTCTACATAGGCAGTTAAAACGAGCTTCACAATGAATCCGTTTTTTTTCCTTTTTAACTCTTGGAGTTTGTTTGAGTTCTCCATCTGGCGAATGAAATTGTGACCCAGTTTAATGTTGACTCTTGTTTGGCCTCAGTTGGCAGGCTTCGCTGAATAGTGGATCACAACTTCGCCCCACTGGCCACTTTTCCTGGGAAAGCAATCCCCCAACATGCAGATAATTATCAATTCTGCATGACATTAATTCTTTGGGGAGAGAAGGAAATAAAGAGAATAAGAAAAAGATGAATTGTTGTTATATAATGGCAGACTTTTTTTTTTTTTTTACATTTAGCTAACCTCCTCCTTAGGCAGGGAGATCAGAGAAGAGGAGGAGATGGGGAGGAGGATGAGTAAAATGAGGCCAGTGACACATAACAGGGGGTCCTCTGGCACCTGCTCATAAACCGTACAGTTAATGCCAAGAAAGGGACATCTCTCAACCCCTCTTAACAAGAGCCAGAGCATCTCTGGTGGCCAAGGCAGACTGTGTGTATGCTCATGCATTAGTGTGTTTGCAGTGCAGTCGCGCAGCGCTGCTGTACTGCATCCATAATTAAGCCCAAGACATACCCATCAACAGGAATATAATTGGGCAGTGGGAGGGTGGAGGTGGTGGAGTGGAGTGGAGGTGAGTGCTGCAAACTTTCAGGGAGAGAAGAAAGGATAAGAAGGAGGGAGAGCGAGAGAGAGAAAGCCATTTACATGCTAATGCTGTCCTCAGCCCTTCAAATGCCTCGTTGCGTGCCTTGCCCGCTACCCTCGAATAAGCTCCGGGCTGCCAAGCCAGTCGCCATGTTTACACAATAAACAAACAGCAATGAGGTTAAAGTCTTTTCATGCATCTTTTTGAGCGTGCCTACTGTATTAGCAACAGTGTGCTGTTGCGTAACTGTTGTAAGCGTCTGAAGGACTCAGCTGACTGATTTTCGGCCTCTTTTGTCATCACTGGACTTTCTTTTTTTCTTGTTTTTGTTTCCTAGGCGACAGAATGGGCACCGGACGAGGAGACCAGGGGGTCCTGTCAGAGCAAAGGCAAAACAGAGGTAACCTCCATCACGCCCCCAATTACAACACTTCATGTCAGCACTGCCTGGCTTACAGAGAGGCCATTTTGATATCTTCTGGCTGTCGTGGCAAGGTCCTTGTGGGCCTCATGGGAGGGCTCTGTGCAGAGCAGCTATTTCAGACCCTTCAATCAAGTGTTGTTTTTCTTGCTGTGAAGAGAGAGGGCAAAAGGGAAGGGAAAGAAAATGTGCACAAGAGAGTCTTGGGTGAGACTCTCAAAAGGACTTCCTCTCAAATATATCTGATAACAATTGCAGTATTCCTGCTTCAGTGATTTTTGTAAGAACTGATTGCACCGCCGTTTTGTTTTGGGGTTTTTTCCCCCTCACAGTGCCTGTACAGTGAAGACTGATACCAAATATACAACAGGCTATCAGTTTTCTTTGAAACCTGCATCACTGCAATTACCTCAGTCCTTAGCCGCAAAGACCAATAAATCCATTCTGAGCCTTTGTTGAAGCAGATTTGATTCTTTTTATTAAAACACATTCTTGACTTATTGTAGCGCCTATGTCAGTGTCGCAAATAGGCTTCCATTTAGTTACAAACAAGTCATATTTCTGAACAATAGACTCACAAGAGCAAAAGCTGCACACTGAATTGCTTTGCTTTGATTGCATGCCAGGCTGGTACCCAAAGACTTGGTCCATTGTTCTTTTCAGCAACACGTCCAAGAGTATTTAGCTAACCACCTCAGCTTAGCTTTCGCTCTACTTCAACTTTTCCAAAGTGTTCTTTTCTTCTCTGCAGGCCGAATGTCAGAACTACATCAGAGTCCTGCTGGTGAACAAGACGGAGGTCATAACGTGCGGAACCAATGCTTTCCAGCCGCGTTGTATCACCAGAGAGGTAGAGTTAAGTGTGTGTCTGGCTGTGCAGTTTTGTCGAAACTCAATGAAAAGGCTGCAGATTTAACGCACCGCCTGTCTCGCTCCGTCTCTGTGCCCTGCACTCAGGTGGGCAACTTGAGCAGCGTGCTGGAGAGTGTGAACGGCGTGGCCCGCTGCCCGTATGACCCACGTCACAACTCCACGGCGGTGGTGACAGAGAGCGGAGAGCTGTATGCCGCCACTGTCATCGATTTCTCCGGCCGTGATCCCGTCATATACCGTAGCTTGGGCGGCATGCCACCGCTCCGGACTGCCCAGTACAACTCCAAATGGCTCAATGGTACAGAATCATCACACGATCACACTGAAGTTCTATCTGAGTGTCATTTATTTAAGTGTTGTCTTCTTTTAACTGTGCTTCAGATAATGAGAATTTTCATCACCAATTAAAATTCAGTATTTTGTGAAATATGGCCACCAGAAATTCCCAAAGGATGAGGTGTTATTCAATTGTGTGACATAAATTTTGAATAAAAAGGCAGAGACATGCAGAAAATGCTTATTCTGGAGAGCTTGTGAGCAGGGTCTTTGGTCTGTATTTGTTTTGCTGCTGGTCATGGGTTCATTGTAGAGCTTTTAAATCATACATTTGCAGAATTCCAATTTGAGGGGTGTAAGTTACAGGTTTGTTTGTGTTCGACTGAGTAAATGTTTCATTATATTTTTTGTATCAGATTCGAGAAATCGAATCAAATAAAACAATCTGATCAGTAATCTGACCCGTTGGACTTCAGATTAACCACAGGGTTATACTGTGACGAGCTTGTGTCAGACAGACTGAAAATACCTGCTGTTTCTTTAAACATTTTCCTAGGTCCTGTCTTGAGCGGCAGATGGGCCAAGTCTGCACTTTTGCTTCCAACACAATTTCCTCCTATGTTAGAGCCAAGATAGATCAATCCGGCATGCGTTTTTTTTTTTCAGAGGTCTACAAAGACGGCTTTGATTGAAGTACTGTGTAGAACACACAGTTACAGGTTAGGCATAGGAATTGGTGGGATTTACAGAATGGCAGCGAACATGAAATACTGTCGGTCCTTCTGGTCTGGTGTCAGTAATCTCCCAGCTGCTGACACTGTGCCTTTTTTCCCCCTCTACTGTAAACATTAATACACATTCTGACTCAAGCAGAAATGTAGCCGGACCGTCTACTGAAAAGCGCTGTCATCGAGTTTCTTTGATATGCAGTAGCACTTAGATAACTGGATGTGTTATATATAGAGCCGTTTTTTTTTTTAACATGTGCGATTCTGGAAATAAAGGTCAGATTCATTTTCAGTCTCACAGACAATGTCAGATGACTAACAGTTCTTTCAAAGCCTGGATGTATATTAAACTCTCTCCTGGTTTAATTATCTGTATAAAATACGAGCAGCCATGTCAGAAAACGTCTTTCTTAATGTAATGAGGGCAGTGACTAATGACTATTTTCATTACTGCTTGATTCGGCCCTCTTATTTTCTCAGTTTATCCACTGAACGTTGAGCCTATGAAATGCCAGACAGATCACCGAATTCCCAAATGGTAAATCTGTTTCCTGGAGTTGAAATCTCTTGTTTTGTCTGCTGCCCAGTGACGTGAAAGAGAGAAACGCAGCAAATCCTAGAAATGCTTTCTCAGTTTAGAGCTGATGGTGACTGATTTTCTTTCACTGTCAAAAAAAAATTGTTAATGTAAACAAATATTTACATACTGTATGTCGTGCTGTAAGAATAGGAAAATGCTGTGAAGCTGAGAGGTTGGTGAGTCTGATGGTGTGAGTGTGTGGTAGTGATAGCAGACAGATGAGAGAGAGTTGTAGGTCCGGGATGAGGATGAGAGGGAAGCGGGGAAGATAGACTGAGGGAGTCAGTGAGCGGTGTAATTATTCCTCACAGCAGGGAGAGGGTGAAATTACAACACACAGCATGCTTCGCCCCATCCGGGGGACTCTGCCTGTGTGCATGCAAGTGTGGGCTTGAACATGCATGTATGTATTTAGAGTGTGTGCAGGCTCCACATGCTTCCACATGTGCTTTATTATCACACACACACACACGCACAGGAAGAAAGCCTGTTTAAAGTAAGTGAGCGGCAAAAAAAAAAAAAAGATGAGTGACAAAGTAGATAGTCCACATCAGCATAATCACAGCTGGCTGCACACACAGTGAAGCACACATGTCACCCTCCACTCCGCCGGTCGAAGCCTGCTTTGCTTCATGGCTGATTCTATGAGCGTTATGGAGTCGTGCTCCCCGGTGAATTTGGGGTGTGAATGAAAATCTCATTTCCAGCTCTGAGCCTCTCCTGTTCAGCAGAACCAAAGGCGGGGAGGGGGTCCTGGATCGAATCAATCTCTTTTCTTATTGGATTGGTTGCCTGCCAGGTGCTGACCAACTGTTTCCCATCATGCATCTAAATGTCACAAGGAGCTACATATGCACAGAGTCACCTGAGAAAAAGTCTTCAAAAAATGCCTGTGTGCGTCTCTCGGCTCACAGGTGTCTTTGGTAGCCACATGTTTATTTATGTTTTTGCTTTTAGCCTTCGATCTCCTCTCAGCGCTCAGAAAAATGTTTCTCAGATATTAAAAGAAACCAAAGCATAAAAAGTGGTAATCTCTCATGCTTATGCATTCAGCTACAAGTGATGCTTCAACCTAATGTGAAGCTCTTTTATTGTTCTAATTTGCGCTGGCAAAATACTGTTTCTTTTACAGAACATTAAATACTGCCGAGATCATTTTATTTATTAACTGATAGCAAAAATCCTAATGAAACTACAAAATGCAAAGCAAATACTAAGCATGTCTCCAACTTTTCTTCTTATTTTTTAAAAAATCTGCTCCTGGCAAGAAGAGTATAGCATTAGTTCAGGTAGAGCAGTGTATTAGCCAGTTGGCATGAACTGCTTCTTTCATGCTTTCCTTTGAGTGGCTCAATCTTCAGCTGCTCATCTGCCAACTGACTTGTAACATCTAATCATATTCATAGACGCACACAAAGAACTTCATAGCCAGACTTACTTATATTACTCTGCTGATACCTCTCCAATGCTCCAGACACTGCTCTTGGACAATACTGTGGGCCTTGTAGAGCATTATTCTTTTCACAGCAGGATCCTTGTGCGGGCTGTGAGAGCCCCCTTAAAGCATTTTATTGCTGTTATGCAATCATTTCTTTATAAATCATTAATTGTTCGCCCAGGTTTGTCAGACTAATATAAAATTAAGAGTTAAAGTGGATCTATTATAGTCATTTCCACCTCCATATTTGTTTCATGAGACTATACTAGAGAAAATTTTCACAAATCACAGTTCACAATAATTATTATGTATCTCATACTGGACCTTAGTGCCGCCTTCATTTCAACCTCCATTTGAAACAAAGTGCTTGAGCACCCTTCTCTTTTCCTTTAAGCCAGCTTTTTTTCTTATTGGCTGCACTTCACAAACAAAAGGATTGAATGGCAGGTGGGTGGAGCTTCTGTGCTCACATCCAGAGCAGGTTGTTTTGAGAATCCAAAATACGGATAAGTATATCTCTACTTTTACCACAAACGTGTGTTTCCGTCATCCTAACCAAATACCAGCCATTAGTATTAGTACCATTAGTATTCTTTAGTATAGGGGCCTCTATCTCCGCCTGTCGGGGTTTGATACTGACAGTATCATGGGATCCCTTCGCTTCATGGGACGAGCACAGTAGGTACAGTGCTCGTCCCATGATCGGAAGGTCGGGGGTTCAAATCCACTGAACAGCTATCCTCAGGTACCCCTGAGCAAGGCACTGACCCCCGGTGCTGAATTAACAGCAGCCCACTGCTTCACTGAGTGGAAGTAACCAGAGAAGTAATTTCCTACAGGTTTAATAAAGTATAAGAAACCTAAAGCTGGATACACACCAAGGGAGGAGACTGGGAGCCTCGTTCTAGTTGTGTGCTGTGTGTGTACGCTCTTACTTTGTTTACAAAGGGGGGAGTTGGAACTATAATCCTTGAGAACATATGTTTCCTCCAAATCTTATCTGGCAAAACAAATTAGTTGTGTACAAAACAGATTTTTGCAGGAGATGTGTTCAGATATATTTTACCCACTAAGCCAGCTGAAAAGTGAGAAGTGTCAAGAAGACACAAAACGAACAGTTTTGTGTAAAAATGAAAACAGAGATGGGCATCTAACCTGCTTACAAAAGAGCTCGTCTGTCCTGCTGATGTAATTAAGCTACGCGGCATCACCCGTCCCACCTGTGTTAAGCAGAGCATCTTTGCATTCCTGCAGCATCCCTTCGCTTGAATAATAAATAGCCGTGCACTTTCAGCAGTGATTGTGTTTGATCTAAGGCATCATGTGACGTTACTGGAGGCAGCTTTACTCCAGCACCCAACCAGCCTGCCAGATTGAACAATCTGTTTATCACTTAGCAGGGTACAGAGGGAAAAAAAACAAAACTCTGTTCATCACATTTTGCACCCACGCAGCTTCAGTAATATTATGCAGAATCTGTCAGCTCCACCTGCCCTTTGCCTGACACACGTACAGTGCGCATAAACACAGGTACAGTATGTAAACACAGAACGACTCAAGCACACAGAATACACACACTTTATCCCTTACATTAGCTCACCAGCAGTTCCTTAGCTTTAAAGGGAAAGTAGCACTAACACATTATGATGGTTTTCCAGTGTCAGTCATCCTGCAGGCATGGCAACACTCACTTGTTCATCAGCACGCCTGTTTGCACCGATTAACAGTCTGAATGGGGAATCGGAGTTCATTACAGAGATCTTGACAGAGGTTTGACAAATCTTTTTGCCACTGCTGTAAACACTGTGATTACCTTTGGGTTTCATGTATAATAAAAATGCTAATAACAAGCGCTCTGTTTCCTTAACGGCATTCGTACTCGCCTTCGATTTGAAATACCAACTGAGGATGAACTGATAAGAACCACAAGTTAATTGAATTTAACTCGATAAGTCGATTAGATCACCTGCTAAATTAGCCACCGCTGCTTTCCCCACTTTCTCACAGAGTAATTATGGCGATCGGGGAGCGAGGTCTTTGGCACGGGCCGCCCCTTTAATAAAACTTGATTACAGCTTTGAAAAGTTGGAATCCCTCCTCCTGCTGATTGTGTCTTTCTTCTTATGATACCACGGGAGCCTTGGTTTGTGCTCGGCCCAAACTGCCGGTTATTTTCATCACGGATGCTGTCGCTGTGTGTGGACAAGTGGATTAGTTTTCTTCCTGCTTTGCGTAAAAATGACAATCTCTTATTAAAAAGTCTCGGTAGGCTCCGAGGCACATTCCCTCATGGCTGTTAACAGGTCGTGTCCGTCCTGTTTGTGCATGTGAAAGTGCGTGTGTGTTTGTAATCTCAGCATCTGGCTTTTACTTTTTCATTATGTGTGCGCATGTGTCTGTGCAAATTAAGGTGATATTCTTCCATTCATGTTTTTGCCCGTGTGAGTGTGCATGTGCCCGGATGTGCTATCAGTTACAATAAATGGGTCCCAGGGGAAAACAGCAGGAGCAGCAGTGTGTTTGATCAGTTCTGCACATGAGCAGTACTTATCTAAAAGAAGAAGAAAACACAGCGGTAGACAAAACATATCTGCAGCGTGATGCTCTGCGTCAAAACAGCAGTGTGGGTGTTTCTTTCGTAAAACTGCATCTTGAGCCAGAAGTGTCGCAACAAGGTTATCCTCTCATGAGAAAAGATGTCCTCTACTTAGTTGTCGTTAACAACCTCAGCTTTTTATTAACACTTGTGAAATATCAGACTCTGCTTCCACCTGAATGTTTTTCTGAAGGACTGCAAAACCCTCAAAATACACTCATCACCTGGTAAAACAGGTCAATTCAGTTGTATACGAAGTTTTAATATAAATACTAAAAACAACTTTTTTAGGTTGATTTTTATGCTAACGACTAAAGGTTAGAGTTTCATTTAAAAAATCACACAAGAAACTACACTTGATGTGTCTGCGCATGTCTCCAGCCTACATAAAGCCAAAACTGTCACCATGAGAAGATGCTTCAACAAATAGAAACTGAGATTTCGAACGAGCCTGTCCTGTTAGATTTCTGGCAAACACAAATGTATGAGTCGAAGCGCCCCTTTTCCCCTGACAGCAGACAGCGGTAAATTAGTGTTTGGTGTTGAGCCATTCGTGTCTAAAGAGTGACAGTAACGTCCCTGTTGTTCTGTGCCGTTTACCTGATAACCCACCGAGCAGAGAGGCCCATTAATCATTTTCTATGTGCCCCCACTCGCACCCTCGCTTTTCCCAGGCAATAAAAACAGCGCGGACATGTAGTTAAACAGAGATCGCTCCATGGATTTACCATCAAAATATCAGACAGATTTATTAGTAACCATTTTTTATCTGCTTCTTCTCTGCGGCTTCTTCTCTGCGGCTTCTCCTCATTTACACGTTTGACATTTAGGCTCCTTTTCCAGACCATCTCAAATTGGGACGGCAGTGGCAGAAATTCAAATTTGTGCTTGCATTTGGTAATAAGGAGCAAAAGGGTCAAAGCAAACAGCATCTAGAAGATAAATGCTGCAAATATTTCTGTGTCGCAGGAGTAAATGTAATGATCCCCTCTCCCCTTCTTCCCTCCTGTAGAGCCCCACTTTATCTCGGCCTACGACATCGGCCTCTTCGCCTTCTTTTTCCTGAGGGAGAACGCAGTGGAGCACGACTGCGGCAAGACGGTGTATTCCCGCGTGGCGAGGGTCTGCAAGAATGACATTGGCGGGCGATTTCTCTTGGAGGACACTTGGACCACGTTCATGAAGGCGAGGCTCAACTGCTCTCGCTCCGGGGAGATCCCCTTCTACTACAACGAGCTGCAGAGCACCTTCTACCTGCCCGAGCAAGACCTTATCTACGGCATCTTCACAACCAATGTGTGAGTGAGCTCGAGCGTGCACACGTCCCCCGCCCGCCTTGTTTTGACACACACAATTTGTTTGCCTTT